>JAVSBS010072541.1:0-11975 GCA_033124195.1 Coracias cyanogaster
GTGCCCCTGTACTCGGCACTCGTGAGACCACACCTTGAGTACTGTGTCCAGTTTTGGTCCCCACAGTACAAGAAGGATATTGAGGTGCTGGGGTGGGTCCAGAGAAGGGCAGTGAAGACGATGAGGGGTCTGGAGAGTATGTCTTATGAAGAGCGCCTGAGGGAACTGGGATTGTTCAGTCCGGGGAAGAGGCGGCTGAGGGGGAGACCTCATTGCTCTCTACAACTACCTAAAAGGAAGTTGTAGTGAGGCTGGTGCTGGTCTCATCTCCCAAGTAACTAATGACAGGACAAGAGGTAATGGCCTCAAATTGCACCAGGGGAGGTTTAGATTGGATATCAGGAAGAAGTTCTTCACTGAAAGAATGATTAGCTATTGGAATAGGCTGCCCATGGAGGTGGTGGGGTCATCATTCCTGGAGGCATTCAAAAAACAGGTAGATGTGGTGCTTCAAGACATGGTCTAGGTGTTAGGGAGATGTTCGAAGAAGGTTGAACTAGATGATCCTAGAGGTCTTTTTCAACCTGAATGATTCTATGATTTCCCATCTTACCCTTTTACAGATGGTGAAGTTGTAGGAAGGAATTCATCCCAGGGAACTGAGGAAGCTGGTGGAGGGGAAGAGAACCCACACCCAAAGTGTCTGAGGCCTGTGCTCTCACAATCTTTTCCTCCCTGTCATTGGGTGATTTCTGATGTTAGAATGGACAAGAAGGGAATGGGAATGAATGGGAAATTTGGAGCTTACATGGAGGAGTGGCAAACAGCCTTTGGCAGGTAGTTTCTTCAGCAGAGCATACAGACGATATTGATTGCATTAAAAAAAAAAAGCCATTACTGAGAAGTGTGTGGTTAGCCTTAGCAGTATAAAAATAGTTGAGAAGAAACTTCTACTGGATATATCAGAGTGGAATTTTTAAAATGCACATAAAAGAAAACTGGTATTCCAGTAGAAACCAAAATAATTGCTTCTGTATTTCATTTCTGTCATCTTTCAAAGCTGCAAAGTGGTAAGAAATTACAGCACAATGTTCCCACTAAAGCTGAATGAAAATTGACTCCAACTGATTTCTAAGAAGAGATATCCACTACAGTAATATTGCTGTAAAGTAAGCAGTTGGAATTACGTTTGTAGATTTTATAACCTGACCCTAAGCAACCTGAATGCTTTCAGTGTTCCATTACTATGTTCATATTTTAATATCTCTGATATTGATATTATTCTAATTTTAGGAGCTTGATGGAATTGCTGCACTAGTTGGAATGCTTTCAGGAAGTGGGGGTTTTATTTTTAGATCAAATGAATCTGATCCAGATAAAATCTAGACTTGAGCTTGGCAATTATCTAGTTTTGAGCAATGAATAGGACATCTGAGGAGAGAGATGAGCTGGATTTTATTTCACTTTTTACTCGATATGCGGGGATATTGTCAGTATGTGCTGTGTATTTTGCTTGTATTGACATATTAGTTCATGGAAAATTGCAATATGTAGAAAGCATTAAAATATGCAAAATATCAGTTATGGACATAGCAAGAGCATAATGAATTGCATATGGTTATTAGTAACTCATAGCAAAATTTTGTTAGTGGACAAAAAGTTAAGATTTGTGCCCTTTACAGGAAGGAGCATGTCATTCTGTACAGCATCTAGCACTAACCCTGATTGTGCCTTAGAGGCACACATCTATTAAATGGTTTCATTGCATTATGCTAGTAATTTTACTTTTCAACAGACTGTAGCTCATAGTAGTAAAGTGATAAAAAAAGGTCTGTCTAATTCTCAATCTTGTATTTGAATTATTTTTAAACCTGAGTTTTTAATGGGACTCCTGGGGCAAAAGGGATGTGGCAAGTGATGTCTACTGGGAGAAAGCAGTGATGTTCTCCTCACATGATTTTTTCTCCATTTTTGAATGTCAGTGTAGGGGTGAGTGGTCATAAGTTACTATCAGCAAAGTGCACAAATATTCTAGTGAAATGTTGCTAGCTTTTATGTTCTACTGCATTTAGGTATTATATCAGAGGGACACATCTCCTCTAATATCAGTGCTTCAAAAAGCCAAGAATTTTTTGAATGGAAAAATTAGTATCAAGATTTACTTCAATATGTAATTTAAAGTTCCTTTGGCTATTGGGCCTCGTGTATGGTGAAGTACATCTTTTTGTCAAGCAGTATAATTGAAGTAATACTTTATACTGTGAAGTACTCCTAGAAGAAATAATTTCCTTTATTTTTTTTTAAATAGTAAGAAATAGTAAGACTTTATTTTAAAAAAGACAGCACAGAAAAACCTGGGTAGAGTCTCTAAAGAAAGATATCATCTCATTTTGAAGAGGAGACAATGTAATTTAGAAGTTCATCTAAGCAGGTTAAAAAAAGCTTTCATGAGATCTGATGACACTGGCCAGCAGCTTTCTCAGTGTTAGCATTGTAATTGACTGATAGGACCTTGTCTTCCAGATACCAAGTTACGTTTTTAGTGCTGTATGCTGAAAATCTGTATTATCTCCAGTGCTGTCACTCAGACTCAAAACAACATTTATACCTTTGTTTTTAGCTGCCATAAATCAGGAGAAATTCTTCCAGCTGTTGAAAGGGATCTAGAAATGATTTTATAGTTGAGCTCCAGTCAGATAATGCTGATCCCTAAGGAGTACAATGGTGCATTCACAGGAGAAAATATTAGTATTGCAGTTCTCCCCAAAGGTGACTGCATTTCAGTTTGTTTATTATCCTTGCCATTTCATCTGTGGAGCTTTGAATGTATTTTGGGGACTTTGAAAGAATGCATCTCTATAGACATGGTTCATTGCCATTTAGGATGATATGCCAAATGGCCTATGCTCTATTAGACATAGTCAAGGAAGATTATCATATTTGGTAGAGGGGAAAAAAAAAATCAAAACTTTTATTAATTGTTTAACTTCATGGACTTGTAATGGGCTGATTCTGGAATAGCAATATGGTATTCCTGCAGCATTGCCTCATCTTTTCCAGTACAAGTTGCCTGAATTGACTTCCATTGACATCAGAGTAAATTAGTGATCTTGCATCATCTTTAAATGGTTGTAACAGCTTAATCAGAGTTTTGCTGTTGTGAATATTTGGTAATCATCCAAACTGAACCTTAAACTGAGTATTTTCTCCTGACATTGGTGCACTTTAGAGTTAACAGCAGCTTTAATACATAGAGTACTTCAAATACAACCAAGCCTGTGCATAAATGTTCAAGTCCTTAGAGATTATTTGAAAAGGATACATGAAAAATCTTTAACCTTGAAAGTGGTAACCTGACTTTTGAATGTAACAAAGTGCCTTAATGCTTGCCTCTAAACTGATTCAATCTTTTTTTATGTGTCTCTCTATGTATATGCACACATGAATATGTAAACTTAAACTTCAATTATTTTTGTCTGTTATGAATTTGCATTTGTACTACCCCAAAGGGATTTGTTTTAGAGTGTATAGTACTTAGTAATACACTTTCATCCTTCCAGTGAAGTATGTTGCATAACTATCTATAAGAAATAATATTCTGTGTCAGTTGCTTTACCAAAAGTGTTGGTTGAACTAAATTTATTTCAAAATGAGATTTAAAACCAGAAGCTATGTAAGCAAAATGTATTCAATGTTTCAAGGCCAGAGGTCTTCTGCAGCTTTTCAGAATGTCCATTTTCTAACTGAGTTTGGAACTTTTGCCTGTAGTTGAGGCAGAAGCTTAAACCTTTGCTGCATACACGTCATTAAGCAACTCACGTTGGATTCAGTTTTGAACTGTTTCAAATGTAGTTTGTACCAGAGTGTTGGTTTCTCTGATGTTGCTTGGGGGAATTTGAGGAAGATGGCTGTGTCTACACTTAAGGGCAGGCACAATTGGCACAGTAATGCTCAGTCCTCATTGCTTGGTGGACCTGGAAAAGGAGGAGTGCAGGATGGTACACAGAAACTTGCTGCTTTTTGACGTCTGGACTTCCTGCTGTAGGAAACTAAAGTACATATTAATACCTTGTCCTGACATGTAGCTGGGCTGTGGTCAGGGTATGTGTTCCAGCACTGGGGCTGAGATGTAGCCAGTAAAACTCTGGGCTCTGAAGTAGTGCAATTCTTTTACAAGAGGAATCAAATTACTTACAGGCCTTAAAAAATAATGTCTGAGGCTTGCCTCTGAATAATTCTGTCACTAAAAAACAAACAAACAAAAAACCAAACAAAAAAACCCCACCTTCAAATCATAGCAGATATTTCAGAAAACATTAAAAGAAAGCTGTAATTTTCTGTCTTATTTAAACAGCAAAACCATCATGTCTCACAAGGGACTCTAATACTGGCCATATCCTTACAGTTCCAGGACAAATAAAGTAAATGTGTCATTTTCCTTCTCTGAAACTCTACTTCTTCCAGTGCTTGCTTTCCTAGTGCTCTTCTTTGAGCTGTTAAATTGTTTTAAAGAAGTGATTCCACTTCACTTAATATAAAAGCTCATATAAAAGTTGACAGGTATGGGGGGAACTTCCATAAAGCTTCTCTTTCCCAGATTTTTAAAGGAATTCAGGTCAGTTCTCTTGTCTTAAGGAGGACTGAGAAAAAAATGATGGAAAGTGATGACATTTCATCTTTCATAAGCATTTCCTATTTTTTTTGTACTTTACAGTGGCTTTTGTTTCATATTTGGCAAAGATACATTTCCTCTCCTGTGAAGTAATGAATACATTCCTTCCATATGCAGGATAGTAGTGTTAGGGTATAATGAAAGGTACCTGGAGTTAAGGCCTTTCTCATGTATAGTAACCAGCTTCTCAGCAGGGAGAAGATCTATTGTGTATGCAACAGAGGTATAGAGCCATTTTCTGGAAGAGTTTTGCTTTGCTACAATATGTTTGTCTAATATGTTTGTATTTTACACTGAATAAGGCAAGACCCTAAACACCAAAGTAGCAGTGATCACATTCACATAAAGACAGATGGTGAAAGAAAGCAACAGCAAAGAAAAACAGCAGTGAAAGTATGTAAAATACGTCTACAAGAAGAGTGGAAAAGGCACAGTGCTTCAGGTTGGCACTTCTGGACAGAGCCAAGTTCACTTGTGGAAAATGATAGTGATATGAAAACCCCTGGCTGCTCACAGGGGCTGCTTTCATAGTCTGCAGTCACAAGAAGTGTGAGTTAATGCAAATCTCTTCTGACAAACCTAATGGAAACAATTGCAGTGGCTTCTTTTTGTCTCCTGGGAGATATTAAGGAAGATTACCAGTCTTGGGAGCGTAAAGTTCATAATCATTAGTTCCATAGGTTGTCCCGGGACTTCTTATTCTGCCTCAAGTCAGCTGAGGACATTCTGCTGTGTTTTTAAACTTGCACAAGAGGCCAAATTTTAGAACTATAGTGAGGCTTATGCCACCTGTTGCATTACCTTTAAAAATTTAAGTAGTTGCGGACATTGGGTTATTCCCAGATTTAGTCTGTTTTGCAAGTTAACATTTTACATTACCTGTGTGATGAGCTGAAGGAATAGAGCCCGGACAGCTTCAATATTAATGAGATTCTAGGGTGTTAACGTGGGTTAACCCCTATGAGCGGTTTTAGTGTAGGATTGGCCCCATTGACTTGTTTTTTGAAGGCATCTAATTTGAGAAGCCAGAGCTGTTATAAGGCTCCCATTTACTAGGACAAACTGCTTGTCTGTTGGGTTTGTACTATTAAAAGTCTTTTTTCTTCTTTTGTGCTGTGCAAACACTGTCTTTACAAAATGACTTAAAAACAGTGACACTGGATCTTTTGTGCAGTTATCAACTGCAACTGGCCGTAAGACTAGGTTTGGCCCTTGGCTTTACTGCAGCATGAAACTTTGTAGTCTTCAAATATTGGCTAGTCATTAGAGGGCAATAGCATGATGTGGCAAAAACAGGTGACACCAAGGTCTGAGCGTTTCGATGCACTGACATTCTGAAATGTCACAGGGATCTGAAGCGTGACTATATATTGTTACTAGAAATCATTGTATCTGAGGGTTTTGATTTCAACTTTAAACTTATGAATTAAATTTCCATTGAACACCTAAAGTCAATTTTCCTGCGTGTTTTCATTTAATTGTTATTTTAGTTTTCTTAGAGGTAATTCCAAAAAATGCCCTACCCTCACTTTCAAGATATGAAATAGAAAAAGAATATTAATTACTTTTCCTGACAATTGCTCTTTCATCCACTGACATCCTATTAGACAACAACTAGTCTAATCAAATGCTGCTTGACCTATAAACAGCATTTAGGCCCTAATGAGGTACAAGCTGAAAAACAAATGTCAGAATTTCACACTTACTGATTTTTATTTTTTTAAGGAACTATCTCAAAATGAAGTAGTATATTCTGAAGATAATTTGAATTGGTATTTAGAAGAACAATCACATGCTTTGGTGTTCTAGGGCTATTTTGACTGAGAGGAAATAGTAATTTTTGTTCTGAAAACTAATGAGAGTCGCATTTGACCTGAGAAAAAATTAGCCTTTTGGTCACTGAGAACAGTAGCTGATTAGATCTCAGATAAGAAATGCAATGTGTGCTTAATAATTTTCTGAAGAAAAGAATGTATTGGAGGCCAAATGTTTGTGTAAAATAGAATATATTATTTTGTATAAAGAAACTCTGTCTGCACTTAGAAGAAACAGAAGCTGTGAGTGTGGGTTTAATTCCCCTCCACCTCCGTGCTCTAACCCTTGAAAATGGTGTTCAAAGTTTGCATGAACAAATCTAATATAAAATGATACTCTGAATAATTAAATAGAATTTTGTAATATAACAGCATTTTAGGGGAAGTCCAGTATATTTAAAACTATCAACTTAATTGTGAAGATACCTGGTTGTATTTTTTTAAATTTCCCAAAACTCAAATTGCTTTTGAAAAAATCTTTGAATATTAGTTTTGTCTATCCAAACATTAATAGCTCCTTCTGATATCTGAAGTGCCATAAGAATGGTTCTTATCAATACCACATCTCAGGGTTTTGAGCAGGATGGAAACAGCAGCTGGAAACAAAGAACCCAACCTTGACTGTCTATGGTCTTAAAGGCTTGACATAGGGGAGCTACTGTTACTCCAAGTTCCTTGGCCATATTTCATTCAAGAAATGAAATATTTTACAGCGTACTGATTAGAATTTTAATTGCATAATGTGCCTTCATTTTCATCCTACTTCCTTTGCTAGTCTTAAACCACAGCTGAACAAAAAAAGGTGAACTATATAGTAATACAATATTTAAATACAAAGAAAAGGCCTTAGTTACGGTCATGATTGTTCAACCTTAATTATTTTTAGCTAATCAAGGTGGCATGGGCAAGTACGGTGCTATCTGAGAAGATATTCTGTAAGTAATTTGCAAACACCTGTGAAACATCTGGCACTGTTCCTGTACAACTGCAATGTTGAATTCAGAGACTTATATGAAGACTTGACGCTGATTCATTGGCTGCTGATGCCAAAGATATACATGCATTAGCTATGCTATTTTACATGATCTACGTAAAATCTGCTCCATATAGTGAGTGGAGTGCTCTATTATTAACATGGGGCTTACAAAAATATAATTGTAAAGAAATAGCTGATGTTTGATTCACTAAGGCTATACAGTTTAAAAGAAAGCCAACTTTTTAAGTGGACATTTAATCACTGTCATGTATCACCAAAAAAACCTTCCATTATGTGCATTTGAACAAATGAGCTCTTAATGAGAAAATTCTTAAAGCAAACGAAGATATTAAGGACCACAGCTGACATGCAGTTTCTTAAAAATATGGTACTGTCCCTCAGACTGATGTTAAGGCATGGTTGCAATTTTCAGCACTCTAGGCATGTTATTTTGATGTGGCTCCTTTTCATCATCTAGAAAGAATTGTATCTCTAAGATGATATGGTACCTGAGCTCTAGCTATCACCAGGGGAGTGTTAAATGGAGCCAACCTGCTGAACATATTACACTACCCTCCTGAATGTCTTACCTAGAAAAGTGAAAAAACTCAGTGGATAGAGAAAAATTGAACAATCAAAAAAGGAAGAAATATATAGTCCCAAAATACTAATTCCTGACCTTCCAAATACCCTGTAGCATACGCAAGAAGTAGTTTTGAAGAAAAGATGATTGTTACATTAGTGAAGGGTAAGAGACAGTCATCTAGAAAGTGGTGGTCTTTTCTACCATGACACCTCTGTGAATGTAAGAGATCTATAGCAGCAGAGGGAAGAAGTTTAAAACACAAACTTCTCCATATTGAAAAAATGCATGCATTTATAATGTGCATGTCTCCACTACTGCATTTTTAGGAAAAGAGTTAAAAGCTTATGCAATTCTCTGTAAGGAATTTCCGGAATACCTTTCTTCTTTTTGTTTAGACCAGGCTATTCAAGGAAGAGGGTCGTCAACTTTCCTCTTTATCTGGGTGACTGAGAAATTATCTGAGTGACAGAAAATCTGTCACATCCATGCTGCTTTATTTCCCTATGGGAATGCTGAGAAAAGGAGCTATATTCCCATTTCCCTGGTAGGGTATTTTATTCCTACCTTTCTATAGGGTCTTTCAACATAATGAGTCTCAAAAGTGATGTCAGCAAGACTTGTGGGAAGGTTACTAAAGCTTTGGACTTTCCCTGCCTAAGAGACACCATGCTGAGTGGGTAGACTGATATGTTTATATTTGTCCTAGACAGTGAATTAAGATAGAAGGTAAACTAATCTCTGAATATTTCTACAGATATTCAGTATTACTGGTATCTAATTCTTTATCACAGAGAGATTTATTAGTGGTTTCTTGTTGCTGTGACAACAGAAACAGTCTGTAGCATACAGAACTGGGGAGGCTGGTTACACTTTGACTCAATGGTTTCATGTAAGAGAGAATGAAATGCATACCTGCTTGGAATATGTGTTATTCCAACTACACCAGACTATTATCTTTCACACTAAATTACCAAAACTCTTTGCCTGTGTGATTTCTTATAAGCTGGATCCTCAAATTATGTGCATTCTGGTTGCTGCTTCATAGTTGGATCAGTTTCTAGCAGAGAAATGTTTTGCCTGTCTCAGAAGACAACTTGAAAGTTGTTTGTCCCTTGCTCTTTTTATTCTATTATGTTACATTTTTTGGAAGTGACTTTTCACTCTCTGATGATTGCTTGTCACATAAGTCATAACAAGAGATTTGTAAGAAAATGGCAAAACAAGAGAAGGTGCCTTTCGATAGCTGGCCTGCCACCTCTTCCTGATTTATAGCAAGGCTGGTTCAGTATGAACTGATTTGAAGTTTTGAAAGTCTCTGAATTTAATATTTTCTGATGAACGTATATGTGATGTGTTTCGAACTGTAATCCAGCTCCCATTGAAGTCTATGACAACTCTGCCATCAGTTCCTATGGTGCAGAAGTGGACTTATAATGAGCTATTTAACATTTCACTTATCTAAATTGTCACAGCTTGAAAGAGTAGTAAAAGACTGGAGGGGTTTTGGAGTGACTGAAGGGCCTCTAAGTGTAATCAGAGACCAAATTGTGTGTGAGAAGCTGTTTCATCTCAATCTCTTTCATCTACGGAAACTTGATAGCATTTGTTTAGTAGATTCTGGCATATAAAAACGCATAGTCAAATGCAGTATTCGGAATGACTCTTCAGAACAAAACCAGACAGAAGAATAGTTTTACAGTTAAGCAGCTATAATTCAGTACTTTTGAGTTCTTCACGTTCTGTCACAAAACTTCAGACAAGAAAGTCTTGTATGTAAACCATATCTTCGTTTTCTTATCTGTACAATAGTGCACCCATGTCTATCTTTCTTGGAGAAGATCTGAAAATAGATGCTCTAATACTTATGGAGAGTTTCAAAAGATTGGTGATAAGATAGACCATGAAAGCTATATATAATGATATCCGTTGTGTTTAGTATAAAAATTAGTTCCGTATCTGTGATCTAAATGTGTTTTTCAGAATTATATAACAACTGATCTCAAATTGAAGAGGGGTTTTTTTTTTGGTGGTTTGGTTTTGTTTTGTTTTCTGGT
Source organism: Coracias cyanogaster (assembly GCA_033124195.1). NCBI lineage: Eukaryota > Metazoa > Chordata > Aves > Coraciiformes > Coraciidae > Coracias > Coracias cyanogaster. Next base: position 10,043 of record JAVSBS010072541.1, read on the forward strand.
TTTTGTCTTCAAGAGTTTCTCTCATCTTCCAAAATTCAATTTGACTAAATACTTCCAAAGAGATAGCAGTCCAAATAAATAAACAAATTTTCTTTAAGGGAGAAAAAAAATACTGACAAAATATGAACAAATTGTAGTAGTTAGGTAGATTTCCTAGTACAGTGAAACAAGTGTGACTTCATATTCTTCTTTTGAAAAGACTTAATTGTATTTCGTTTAATAATAAAATAACAAATGTATGTGTTATATATGATACCACAAACTGTCAGCAAATGATCTGCAGCAAGATGGGAAGAGCTGCAGTGTACATGATGCAGAACTGATCTTGGAATTGCCAAAAGTTGTAATAATAAAAAAAACCCCTTAGAGTTCACAGGTAAACTTAATGCTTTTCCTTGAATTTTGGGATTCTGAACAACAGCCCAGAACCAGTACAATAGTAATAATCAAAACTTGGCCAGATCACAGCTTGTCTCTTCAACCCCAGTGAGCTGAGTTCTAGAGAACTTAGTTTTATAGGCTGGCACTGCTCCAGAATTTCACTTTTCTATTATTAATAATGTATGAAATGTCAATGAATGAATCCAGATTATTATTTGGCGTCTTCAGGCTTTGCCATATCTTCCTTTCTATCACTGAGTATAAACGCGTTTAGTGCAATTTGTCTGTGTTCAGTTAAGACTTCCGTGGTGTTTGTAAAATAATGGATAAATTGTCCCTCTCTTTTTTGTTTGTCCTGAGATATCAGCCCAAGTTTCTTTTGATGGTTTGTTTCCCTTTTTCTCAGACAAAGTGTTGTGCTAGCAGTGGTTCTCTTGACAGATGGACTACCTCTCCTCTCACCATCTTGCCCACTGTTAAAGTGTTGATTGACAAAATTTATATTCTTAAATTAGGGTTGCCTTGTGACATCACTCTTATGAGCTAAATTCTTGTATCAAAACTGAAAAGGAGGAAGAAAGTATGTTTTTCCTGAATGCCAAATCTTTCCTTTTTCCACCAGCCCTAATAAAGGCTAATTGTAGTTTGAATAGAGAAAAGTGTTCTGAAAAATATTGAATGTATTTTTCTATTATTCATGTCTTTCTATATGTGAAAGAACTATCACTGCTTCTGAAGACCATTCTGAGTGAACTATTTGATAGGAAATTGTTTCATGTAGGAAATAATCTAGACAAACAGTAACTTTAGCTTTTAAGTACTCATGAAGCTACACAGGGAAGTAATTAATAAGAATTGGACTTTAAGATAGATTACTGAGAAATTGGTCCCTGGTAACATACTGTATGAGAAAGTTAATATATGGAAACTATTCTTCATCAAGTTGAAAAGTTTGAATGTTGTAGTGATTGATTTATTAAACTGATAAAGGGTAATTGGGCAAATATAAAAAAAATGAAATAAATTATACTTTTTAATGATATTCGTATTCATACACACGTATGTAAATACATGTGTAAGTGTGAGTATCTATTTTCCAGCACTTGTATGTGCATTTATACATGTATTTCCTGGCTCCTGGTTACATGGCAATGCTACTCAAAATATCTTCTAATATATTAACAAAGTTACAGATGTAATCTGTCAGTGACTCTTGCAGTTTATTTCATCTCTTTTGCCAGACCAAGTTCACAAGTAAGTTATATTTTACGCTAACACTGTTTTAAAACAACAACAAACATTGTCTTGATGTCTGTATGAGCAGATTGATTCCTTATAGCAATTTCCAGTATAAGATGTGCTTTCCCTAGCCAAGGCTTGCAGCATTTGCAGACTCTCTGACTTCTAGCCACCCTATTGTTAAGGATAATTTGACTTTTAAATTTTGTCTCATGACTTCCAAGGGGAAGTCATGCTTGACCAACCTGATAGCCTTTTATGAAGACATTACCAGGTGGATGGATGGTGGCCATGCAGTGGATGTGGTCTATCT
>JAVSBS010072542.1:0-11968 GCA_033124195.1 Coracias cyanogaster
TTCTCCTCAGGTGCATTTCTGTGCTTCCCTGAGTGTATTCTTGCGCTGTTTTCCTTTATCTTTTTGTCGTGACTGTCTTGTCTTGTGCTCCACTGTATTTCTGTTCAGCAGGCTGGTCTATCAGCCAGGGACGGGGCTTACAGCGGGCAAGTTGTCATGGTTAGTGTTGTGTGTGTGTGTGTGTCGGTTTTAGTGTGTTGTTATAATATTAGCTAAACAACGCTTGATGTACCTGTAGCTGTTAATTTATCACTGGCAATCCAAAAGAACCTGCAAATGTATTCAGTGTCAGCCTCACAAGACCGGATTTATTCCCCTGTTTTTGCAACAATTATATAATACATAATCCTCACCACATGAGCATGTGTGATATTCCCAGTTCGTTTTAAGCATTGTGAAGCTTGAGTGACTATAGTCAAGGGGTGGATTATGTAGGGTAATCACTGGAGGTAGCTTAAAAATAATTAAACTTATATAAAAATAGGGCATTATTCACACATTAAGGAAAGTAATATCAAGAAGGCCTCCAAGGTGGTGTACACCTGGTATGCATGGAATCCCTTTCATGATGGTTCCATAAGCAACACAACCTGCAACCTTGGAAACCACATGGAGGGTGGAATGGAGTGAAGATTCCATGGCCAGGCTCTGTGATAATGCTGCAGAGATGGGAACTTAGTGATACTTCAAAAACTTATAAGCTGTACTTTTGCTAGCCTGAGCCAACAGTCTGCCATCTTTTGATGAACTGCTGTCCTTTTTGTGAACTTTGCTTATTGTAATGTCATTATAATACCAAAACACACCTCCATCCCAAAGGCTACCTGCCTCCCAGGTGAAACCACTCCTTACTGAGCACGTCCTCTGAATTTCAGGTAACTTATACCTTTAAAACAAAGCGAGAAAATTTTACACCAATCCTTATAAAGGTATGTACGACTAGAGTCACTTAAGCTCCACCTTGAAGGTAAAAAACAATATAAAAGTAGCCTAAGAAAGGGGGGATGTCAGGGAAGACATCGTGGGTAAATCAGGGAAGACACCATTGTGGAGAAGTCAGGAAGGACCCAACCACAGACCTCTGACTCCTGGGATCAGTCAATGGGCTGAGCCTTTCTTCCCCTCTCACAGGGATGCCTTTGGGTAAGATTTGAACCTCCTCGAGAGCTCTTCCAGGACTTAGGTAATTTATAATCTTGACATTTGTGTATACACACTTCGCAAACTGTGTATTCATCACTGGCAATCCACAAAGAACCTGTACTCTGTTGCTTTAAATAAATTGCACTCTTCATGTAATCAGCTGCACCATTTCTCACTGGGCATCATATAAGTCCATAGTGGCTGGATGGGAATGCAGCAGACTATTGAGTGAATCCGAGATATCAGAGGCATAGTGTCAAACTGGACATTATTCAGGACTTAAACCTAGCCACCCCCATCCCCTCTAATATCTGAGAATAAGCTGGAATGCAAAGGGGTTTATCTCCTGCCAAATTACTGCTCTTAACGCAACAATATCCCAGGAGCAGCCCCAGAGTACTCTAGGAAAGCTCCCCAAGATGATATTTCCTCTTTGGAGGAACCTCTTTGTTCCAGAATCCAGCCGGGATTCCTCCAGGTGTCACCTTCTATCCCTAATTCTTGGGACCTCAGATCCCAAGGAGCATCCCCAGACTCCTCCAGGGAATCTCCCTGAGATGATCTTTCCTTTGGGGTGGAACGTCTTTCATCCACAATCCAGCCAGGATTCCTCCAGCTGACACATGGTGTCTTCTGACTCCTCTTCTTGGTACCTCAGATCCTGAGAAGCAGCCCAAGGCTCCTCCAGGTAAACTCTCTGAGATTATTTTTCCTGTTTGAGAAAACTCTTTTTAGATAGTTTTTGATTTTTCCAAGACCCTTTTGTGTCAACAGCTTGGGGAGTTCAACTTTAAGGGGAAAAGCTCTTAGGAAGATTCATTTTTCTTCCCTTCTTACAGGGAAGAAACAATAACGATAAAGTGAACTATATACAAACATATAAAAAACCAATATTGAATGCAACCCCCCAATGGCAGTTACATCACCACCATCATTGATGCTGTGAAGCAGGCATTGGAGAAGTCCCAGGGTGGGTTCCGTGGCACATGAGAATTGGATTCAGGAAATGGATTCTGAAACTAGGCTCAGGAACACAAGGGTTGGGATCAAAGGCAGAGCAGAGTCCTCCTCAGATGCCAGCAATTGCAGAAGGGGCTTAACCTTCGTGACCCCTTAGCTTTGTACTGAATATGCCCTATATGGGATGGGATCCCTTGTTGGCCAGTTCAGGGTCACCTGTCCTAGGCGCTCCTCCCTGCAGGTGCCACCTCTTGCTTTGCGGCACCTCAGCAGGGTACACAAAATTTAGCAGCAACCTCGGTCTGCACAGGAGCAACCATAAGCATGAGCCTTTGTGCACACATGTCCTTGGCAGTGACTCTAAATATTAAACGTTTTCCATTTGGAAGCAGATGCTGTCTGCAAAAACGTACTGTTAGCTTCTGACGGTGCAGTTGGTTAGAGGAGACCTGGCTGAAGAGTAAAACTGCTGAACAGAATTGGCTCTGTTGTGGCTCAGAGCAGGCCCCACTGGTGCAAGTGCTAGGCAATGCCTGGAGACGGGCCGTTGCTGTGGTGCAGTGGCTGGTCTGTGAGGTCACAGAGCCCCACTGTGCCAGTCCATGATGTGCTGTGGCGCAGGCACCGCTCCAGCAGTGGCAGCAACAGCAGCAGCAACATGGTGCAGGTGTGGGGGTCCATGGCCCTCAGCCGCCTCCTTCTCCTACTCTTGGTGGCACTGAAAGTCTCAGAGGTCAAGGCTGCCCCGTGGCGAGTGCGAGGTTTAGGTAGGTGGGCGGGTGAGGGCCAGTGCCTGGCCCTGTCACTGAGCTGGGTGAGACACGGCCAGATCCATGGGCAGTGGGAGCTCCCCTTTCCAACTCCAGCCCCAGAGCTCAGGAGATCACAGCATTTAATGGAAATGTGCCTGGTTACAGCTGTGCTTGGAGCTGATGGCCACCTGCCTGCTCAGCCAGGGCTTGTCTGGGAGCCTTAGGGACATCACACAGGTAGGGCACTGCAATGAGAGAGCATTTAGGTTTCAGTCTGCTGCTGCTGTGTAATGTGACTGAATCTTTTCTTGGCTGATGCTCAGATATGCAGAGGAGTGGATCGGCTCAGTGATGCGCCTGGGGCTCTGCCTTGTGAAGCTCTTTGCCAGCCTCTCCCACCCTGTGCTGCTTCCAGGGCTGCCTGCAAAGCCAGTAGTTTGTTAGGATTGAGTCTAGAGCTGGCATGAGGAAGTCCTTTCTCCCGACAGCTTTGTGCACAGTTAGGGCTAGACTAGCATGGTCCAGGCACCCAGTAACTGTCTGCACAAAGCTCCTGAGCACAGGGAGAGACAAGTGCCGTGGAGCAATTGTGTGTTTGAGCTGCATTCGCTGCTGTCCAGATCTGAGGAAGTATTTAGAAATAGTTCATGGAAGCTTCCGTGTTCCTTTCTTTTGTAGATGTGGCTGGAAAGGATGGAGATCCAGCTTCCCAACTGGGTTCCAGGGCAGATGCCATCATAACTGGAGGTGATGGAGATCCAGCTTTCTGGCTGGGTTCTAGTGCAGATGCTTCAGAAGATAGCATGGGTATGTTGTGGCTTTTTACCTCCTTTGAGAGCTGCCAACTCAAAGGCCAACTGAGAGTGAGGCATCTTTTGTGAGTGTGAGAATATAGACCTGCTTCCTGTGTGTGCTCTGTCATTCTGTGATCCCCTGAACTGTCCTGGTCTTCAGTTGTGACAGTGTCTATCACAGTGTAGGATGAGAACTTCTAGTGGGTGTTTGGTTGCAGATATGGGTACAGGGAGGGCATTTCCAGCTTCTCAGCCTGATGCAGTGCTGGTGCTCAGCTGGCATCCCAGGGATGAGTCATCCTGATTGACTTGGCAGACTAAGCGCTCGCTTTTAGTCTTTCCTTTGTGAGAAATGTAACTTTACACTTTCCATTAAGGTTCTCAAAGAGCCAAATATGAAGCTGAAATAGGAGAATCTGCCCAGCGGTCATCAGAAATCCTCCAGGAAATCCTGAGGAAACTGGACAAAGCAGGATCGGGTAGGTATATATCACTCTTAAGCAGAAGAGCAGGGAAGCTGATGTTGTAAATGCATATATGGACAAGCTGTACCCTAAATGGCAGGAAGAGATTGATCAGAGCCTCACTGCAGAGACACTCCATTTCACACCTTGCAGGCACTGGTGAGCTGCAGAGATGGTCCAGAGTCTCTGCTGCCAGTTGCGGCTCAAGCTGAGCCCCAGGGACAGCTGTTGCCCCAGTAATAACATTACCGGTCAGAGCTGTTCAGGGCAGATGCTGGTGTCCATCTGGGAGGAACCAGGGGTGCTCATGCCCTGAGTGCATGAAGGACCTGCTGAGGAGCTGCTTCCTGAGAAGCCATGTGAGGGCCAGCACCCAGCCAGCCGCTGGGGGGGACAGTGCCCTTGGGCAGCACGAGGATGCAGAGGCAGCTTGGGGCCGTGGACATCAACAGACTTTGGCATGGGTTGCACCTTAAATTGTGCTTCATGAATGACACGTTATTTGGCCTTGTGACTGGGTGCACCCCCAAGTGCCTAGGCTTTCTTTCTCAGCATTATGAGCATATTCTGAGAAGCAGTGCTTCTTGAAGATTGCATGTTCCGAGTGAGGAACTGTGCCTCCTAATTAACCTGACCCACTTTCTTCCTAAAGAGATGGACCCTAGGGCTGTGGATCAGGAGACACTTCAGAAAGGAGGCAGCAGTACCACAGCGCCAGACTCTACCAGGGAACCGGGGACAATTCAGTCAGCCAACGTGCCAGGTAATTGCTGTCCTTGGGTCATCCAGAATCAATAATCACAACTAGTGTGTGTACGTGGGCTCTTCCCCTCATGCACACGACTGCCCATCATGTCAGCAGGCAAACTGCTCATACAGAGCAAGGGTTCTCAGAGAAGCCAGATTCTCAGAAGCCAGCCTCAGAGAAGCTCTCTGAGGCTGACTGTCCCCTCTGGGTGTGGAGGTTATTGCCAGCAGCATGCCAGAGACATTCTCTCCTAACTCTCTGTGGATGCTGTGAAATGCTCCGTGCCCACCATGCGCCGTTCACAGGAATTTCAGGCCTTGGCTGTTTTGGGATCGAGGCAGCTGAGCCATGCTCAGCAGATGCAGGGAAATGTGACTCCAAATCACATGGACCTGCTGCAGTAGCTGCATCCCAGAGCCTGCAGCGAGTCCCCCAGGCACAACAGAGGGGATCCCTCCTGTGATCTGGGACCCAATGGGAGGCACTGGCAGATCGGGCACAGCTTGGAGAGGACCTGCACTGTCCTCCTGCAGCCTCTGTGCCTGAGCTACGCTGAGGCTTGACCTTTCTCTGTTTCTTGGAAGTGCTGTCCAGCCCCAGGGCAGCCACCACACCAGGACAGATGGATTCTTTCAGAAGAATGCAGGTACTGAGCAGCATTGAAGGGGCCATAAGTGGGAGACAAGTCCTGAAAAGTAGGGGTGGTGCCTGCACTGGAGTAAAGACAAAGAGAGAGAGTGAGGTTCAGGTGTTTCTGAGAGGACCTGCCCCACATCCCTCAGAGTATGGGTGCTGGGCTGGGGAGGGGAAGCTGGGGGGGCACTCCGTGGTGCAGGGATGGGTTTTGTCTGTCTCACTCAGCAATGAAATTGGTCAAACATCTGCACTCCCCACTGTGCTTTCCATCCAGCCTCATAAGTTCTGTTCAGTGAGACAGCTCATCCCAAAGGGTCAGAGATGGCCTCCAGGCAGCAGCGGTAGCAAGCCTTGGGGAGTGATGGTGGGGGAGTGCAAAAGAAATGGTGCACAAATGTGAAGGGTCGCCAAGAAGGGGCAGCAAACCCATGACACTGTGATACTCAATTACAGCCATTGCAGGGTGTGAGCAAAGTTGAGTGGAGACAGAGGCTCCAGAGTGTGTTGGTTTGCAAGGGCTTTGGGCATTTCCTTTGCTTCTACTGAACCCAAGGAAACATTGCAGCCCTGGCATGTCCACTGGTTCAGAGATGGTACAAAGCAAGAGAAAGCATTTCCCAGTGATGTCAGACCTCTTGTGAGATTCTTAAAGTGCGCAGGACACTAATGTGCAGATTTATTCCCCCAGGTGTGGATGGCAGGAGAAACACAAATGCTGTGGATACGCAGGACTGGAAAACGTACTGCATCGAAGGTGCCGTGCTGGTCCTGTGCTCCATCCTGTTTGGGATGTTGCTGTGCTGTGGGTTGTGTGTGTGGCGGAAGAGAAAACAGTGAGTTGATGGGGGTTGGTGTGTGGGGTGCTGCCAAACACTTGTGTTAGATGTCTGCTCTTAGCCAGGAAGCATTTAGAAGTAGAGCGTTCCAGAGTTCAAGGCAGGTCCTGGCCAAATGCTCCTGAGCCTCTCTATTCATGGGCATTCTTCTCTGAAACCCCTTATATTGTAAGTGTTAGTTCAAAGTGACCCTGCCTCAGCCAGGATCAGAGCAGATCTGCCTGCCTCAGAGCAGATCCAGTGACAGTGGGTGCCGTGCCCTGCCTGGCTTTGGTCCCCTCGCTCTGCTGGGTCAGGTCTCCTTTGAGGAATGTGCAGAGTAGGCAGCTCAGGATGGCTGGGACCATGAGGAGACAAGCCCTGGGCAGGCGAGCAGAGCCCCAGCTGAGGGCCGTGGGGTGGCCCATTCTCTGCATGGAGCTCTCCATGCCCACGGCTCCCACATGCAGACTGGTGCCCACGGCCCAGCACTGCCCTGTACTCTGGCACTTCCCTGGCACCACAGCCATGGTGGGGCCTCAGCAGCCTCTTCTCTCTTGGGGGATTGTATTTGATGATCTCCAGAGGTCCCTTCCAACCCCTAATATTCTATAATTCTCCACAGGCGCAGCTCCAAAGCTCCATCCCTACACCAGCAGCTGCCCCTTGCACCTGGACAAGGCACGAGTTTGGGGTTCAGTGAAAACATCCTGTCCAGTATCTTCAGGGGTTGACCATTAATTTCAGAATAACAGCAATAAATACAGAGCAGTAACACAGGTGTCTGAGTCGTAATGGCAGCAAACCCAGAAATTCACCAAATCTGGGCCAAAAGTCTTATCAGTGCACACAGAGCTCTGGATGTCTACGGTGTCATCAGTCAGGGAGCTGGGCATGGGACCTGGGCTGGAGGAACCGGGGTTTCCTGGTGGGACCAGCCTCTGCACCCTGTGCCAGCTCTATCCTGGGTGCACAGAACAAGGACATTGGGTAGGGGCAGATGTGAGGGCTTAGTGTTCTCCAGGGGCCGTAAGTGGATGCAGTTCACTCCTCCAGACTGTTCCAGAAGGAATGATGTCTCCAGCTCTGTTTTTATGCACTGAGAAACTTCCCCAGTTCCTTCGCATGGCAGACCTGGTGTGTCTTGCATTCTCCTTTGCTTCCCTTTGATTCAGCGTGTCCGTGGTGATTCAATATGGAGCAAAGAGTTCTTAGGCTTGTGTTTCCCCAAGTGCAGGTAAGATTCCAAACCTATTTAAACCTGGGTAACAGAACAGAGCTTGTGGCTTCCCATTCTCGGGAGCTGGACAGAGGAGGTATAAGATGTTCACCTTTGCATGTATGAAATATGGAGACTCCCTTTTTACAAGAAGTTACATGTGAAAAAAAAAAGGTAACAGGTAAAAGTTACTCCTGGGAAGACGCCGAATGGACTCCAGAAGAACTTTTTTCACCATGAGAACAATTAGACATTGGAATAGTCTCCCAAGGGAAGTGGTGGATTCCCCTACATGGGACAGTTTTAAGATTCAGCTTGACAGGGTGCTGGGCCACCTCATTTAAACTCTATTCCTACCTTGAAAGGTTGGACTAGATGATCCCTGGGGTCCCTTCTAAACTGGTATTCTATGATTCTATGAATTCCCTAATATTTGGCCGGTCTTTTAGGACTTAAAAAAAACCAACAAATGCTTGACACGTGTGGTGGTTTAGTAAAGCTGTGGTGGTTCGGTCCCTGCTGGGAGCCAAGCCACATGGCCACTGCTGCTGTTCCCCACCATGGTGGCCCCCCGGATGGGAGGAAAAGCAGCAGGAGGGATTGGAAGTGCCTTTGTGAGTTGAGATAAGGAGAGTTGAATACAATAACACACAAGAGACAGAACAACAACAGCAATAACAACAGCGAGCAAAACAATGTACAAAATAAATGATACTGAGCACGCAGACAAAGTAGAGCAGTCCTGGACCCTGAGACCGCCCTTCCCCACCACGCTTGATGATCTCCAGAGGTCCCTTCCAACTCCTAACATTCTATATTCTCCACAGGTGCAACTCCAAAGGTCTGTTGGTTTCTTATTGGTTTTCTTGCTCAGGAGGCTGACCGCCTTCTGACATTCACTCATTCTCCTCAAATTGTTTCCTTGGTCCTTTTCTTCTTCTCTCTGTTCACATCTGACAATTTCAGCAGGTTCTGTGTTCACAGCAGCAGGGGATTGTGGGGAGGGGGGGTCTCAGCTGATGGGTCAGGTCCTGGTGCCAGCCCTTATCACAGAAGCATGTCTTCCCCAGAGTGCAGCGCTGGGCGCAGCAGGGCTCAGAAGGATATGTGCCACAACTACCAGGCATTGTTGGAGGACCTGAGGTGCAACAGCAAGTACCGCATCAACAGATTGACCACCTTGGCCAAGCAGAATATGCCCTTCACGAAGGACATCGTCTCCCTGTTTGAGGCACAAATTGCCAAAGTTTTTCTGTTCTCCAACTGCTCTCCTACCTCTGGTGCTGGGAGACCAGCAGGGCAGTGGGTCAGGGCAGCCTTGGGCATGGGAAGACAGCATGGGGTAGATGGTGCTGAGGGGTGCAGGCAGAGCTGGGCAGCAGCAGGCTGAGGGGGGAGGGAGGAGGATGGAGGGAGAGACAGTGAAGCAGGGGGAGTAAGAGGGATGAGAGACAGGGGAAGGCTCAGGGGAAGGCAATGGGCTGATAGGATGAGGAGGCCAGTGATGCGGTGGGTATATCTGGGCTTGGATGGGAGAGGTGGTGAGGCAGGGGCTTCAGGTGATGTGAAGGTAGTGTGGGGTTGGAAAGTTGTGGGGGGAGGAGGGAGAGGAGGACTTTGATGGAGCAGAGGGTGCCAAGGACTCAGGGCTAGATACAGAGCACCCTGGCCAGAGCCATGGAGAGAGGGCTGGGAGGCTTTGGTCGCTATGGGGGAAGCAGGCAGAGGTAAGTATGTCTCAGCTGGGATCAGGAGCATGGGGCGAGGTATCAGGTGCTCCTCATTCCATTGCTAAGCTTCAGGCTGCTGCTTCTGTCTCAAATCTGGTGCCTAAACCCTTGCATTGAGCAATGTCAAGAATAGAAGAACACTGCAGTCATTGGAGAGGGCATGAGATTTTTTTTTTTTTTTTTTGAGGGGGAAGATTTTGTGGAGGATTGGGATTTTTTTTTGGGAAATAAATAAAAAGAAAATAATAAGAATAAAATAAGGATAAGTTTATAACATGCAAAGTGTCCACTTCTGAAGAGCTCACTAGAATGACTTTTCAATATCAGTTCAGATCAGGCTGTTTTCCCAGTGTGGTCCCTGCATGATGTTAAGTCTGTGACTTGGGGTTCAATTGCCAGATAGGATTTTAGACTTCAAATCTTTTAGAAAACTAGTAAAAAAGAGCCACACATTTCTAACAATAGCTTTTCTATATGATTCGAATTTTCCTACATGAGTGGGAATTGTGTAATGAAGTCTTTAATACTCTGTGGACTAGCACAGGGTTCAGACTCTTCCTGCCTTTTGGCTGATGTCATGTGGGCATCTCTCTGCCAGGGGACACTGCACAGATTGCCTGGGAACAAAATGCATCCAAATTTGAGATCAACTCTCTTTTGTGATTGCTGGAACATGCACCAGACACCCTGACATAATAATCATTTCCAGAAGAGAAGGCTTCAATATTCCAACCCTATTGAAGTAATGACTCATAAAATATGACACCTGAGGAGCTTCTATTTGAAGCAGGGCACACTGCTGAGCTTCTGATTCTGTGCCGCTCCTGGAAGCAAGCTTCCTTACTTGTTTACAGTGCTTCCAGAAGTGATTCCATTTAATAGCCCAATGCATGATGGAAGTGACAGTTAAACTTATTACAGTGCCTTTGCTACTAATCATTACTCTGCGCCTCACACATGAAGCTCAGCTGAGCATCATGAGCTCCTTCCCTACATGGGTGAGGTGGAAGAATGTGACCCCCTATTTCGGTGGCTCTAGGGCACCGGGACTTCTGAGACAGCTCATGGTTTCCTGACAGCTGGCTGCAAAAGGCAGAAATGCTGCCCTGCCATCTTTTTAGAAAGGCAGGCTTTCAGAACTTAGTGTTTTTAACATGCCGTTGTACAGACAGCTTTGAAGAAGAAACCAGCATCACACAGACATTTAAGATTCAATAGTTGTAGACCCAGAGCCTTTGATTTCTGGAACTAGAGAGATGCCTTTATTCTAACACTATAGCTTGTCTTCAGCTCAGTCTTGCTGAAGGTTGGCTGTTCATGTGCTGCAATTAGTTCTAGATAACTGCCTTTTTCTATCTTGTTCTGTACAAAATACCCCACCTGCCTGTTTCTCCCTTGGTCAATGTGCTCAAATGCAGTGAGCCACCTGCCTCCCACCCCCAGCGAACAAGAAATTCCACCCTCTGCAATACTAAGTTTCAGGTCATGGTAAATTCGTATCCATTTCAGGGTGAGGAAACATTGTGATTTAGCCATATAAAAGTATTACTAACTTGGTGCCCATCTGTGAACCACCCTAAAGGGGAAGGAATTGCCTCTAAGGCTGTAAAGCAAGAGCCCATCCACACACTTGTCTGAACAAGGAGGCTGTGCAGTGAGGGGTCGTTCATGGGCCCAGGAGCCAGTCCTGTTCAAAATGGGCAGTGAGTGAAGTTATTCTTGTTTATCCTGAGCTTCCCAAACTGCAAATGGGACTTGAAGCATTAAAAGTGGATGCTCTTCTAAGGGGAGCAAGGTCAACACACAGCTTGTGGTGTTGTCTTTCATGTTCTCCTCTTCAACTAGTCTGTGCTTCCTGATGTATTCTGGAACTTTGCTGGGCCTTCTGCTTTGTGAAAGCTGATTTGGGCCCCTAGCGCTTCGGGAACATTAGAAGCTGTAGCAATCCTGTATCACTACACTTCTATCATGCAAACTCTCCACAATTTTGAAAAGGGTTTTCAAAAACCCCAAACAAAAAAAACCAAGCTTCCTCTTTTAGCAAAAATTTGTATTCAGGGTCTGTAGACTCCTTTCTGCAAAAACGATGGTTGCAGCTCCTGAGCTTGTCTGTGCATTTAGCCAGTCCTTGAGATGGTTGAGTTTTGTCTGGATTTCAGACTTGATTCTGACTGTGCACTTCTGCACATGCTCTGGAAATCTGAGCTGTTACTGTCTACAAGGGCCCAGGGAGAATGGGACTCCTTGCACCACCCATTTGGATTACAAAGAAATACTATCAAGGACAAGGAACAAAGTATCCATTTTTTTGCAGAAAAAAAAATCCCAGGCCAAATCCCTTGATGTTTATGGTGGCAACCAAAAAGAGAGGTGTGTGTTTTTGGCATGGGTAATATCTTTATTTAAAAATTTTGAACTGTTTGTGTTATACTAAATTTCTCAGTTTCTTCTTGAAATGAAGCTTGCTGAAAGCACTTTAACCTAGGCTTGAAGGGCGGAAGGGCATAAAACCAGGGTCACTAGAGATGAGCCTAAGGACAGCCTTCAGACTACTGTCCTGCTCGAGGTGGATAATGGTGGTACTTGGGACAATAATAACACAAGGCTCACTAATAAGTTAGTAACCACGTAAGTGGCCAGGAATGGTCAGATAGCAAGAGTGAAAACTGGTGGCTTAACTCCCTCTCTGAAATGCTTATATACCAAT
>JAVSBS010072543.1:0-11950 GCA_033124195.1 Coracias cyanogaster
TATTTATATTTCAACCATCATCCTCCATACTACTGGGGCTTTATCTGCTTGGCTTGCTTGATTGAAAGGCTGTGGTGGTTTATTCCCTGCTGGGGCCTGAGCACCACGTGCCACTGCCCCCCCGCTGCTGGGCCCGGGAAGGTAAAGACAGGGAGAGCACAAAGCACGGGATTGAGATAAGGAGAATTGAATACAATAACACACAAGAAACAATCGGAACAACAACAGCAAAAACAACAGCGAAAAAAAACAATGTACAAAACAAGTGATATCGAGCAAATAAATGGGTGGACTGGACCTGAAGGACCTGAGCGCACCCCTCACCCAACGTTGCGTGGCGCAGAACTGGTGCTGGGGGCATGACGTCAGCATGGTAGGGAACAGCCCGGCTGTGGCTCCCCTTCAACTCCTGCTGAAAATCAACCCTGTCCTGGCCAAACCAGGACACACCTCTCCACTTAACTCTTATGCAAATTCATTGAGAAAATAATGCCTATTTATTGATGTTTTGTAGTGAAAGAACACAGATGAGACGTTTACAAAAAAGAAAATTGCGGATTTCCACTATTACTTGTGGTAGCACTTCCCACGAGAACGTCCTGGTTAAAGAAATGCCAAACATCTCTCTTGTTTTTCCATGTTCAGATAATTGCCTAATATTTGGTTGGTCTTTTAGGACCTGGGAAAAAAATCGCTTGACAAGTTAACTGAACTTTTTGGATCCTTTTAGGACTATGGATGATCTTTAATTTTTTTCTGTGTTTCCAATGTTATCATGAAGAATATTGAATATTCTTGTCAGCCACTCATGCCCACATGGTTCTTGGTCCTAAATAATGTGGGGTTTTTCCTTGTGAATAGAATGAATGTCATAGTTAAAAACAAACACACAAAACAAAACAAACAGAAAACCTCGCATGAGGAAAATCCAAACAACCCCACAGGTCACCAAACCAGAGAGAGATGATTGCTTGAGGTGAGTATTGTAACATCCCTTACTTAGGGACTACAGCTGAAAGCTCAGCATGAGGAGGGAACACGGCTGCTTCTTTGCTTCATTTGTATTAAGAATTAATTCAGGGCCTTTAGAAGGGCTTGAAACTTTGTAATTGCCAGGGAGCTAAACATTTTTAGCATGGAAGTGTGTATAATATCTTGCCGTGATGTCCAGTCAGGTAAATGACCGAAGCTCTGGATTGTACAGGACCAGTCACTTCACTGAATGTAAAAGAAGTGTTTGACACAAACAGGTGAATTTAGAAACTTCTTGTAGTACGTTAAAATTTAAATAGGTTCTGGAATGCTGGAAGAAGCATAAGGATGCAAGAAGAAACGTGAAAGCAAAAGAAGAAATCTTTCTTATCTTGCTGGTCAGAAATGTTTCCGGTTTCTTCTTTGCAGAAGTTGCAGACAAATGCTGCTTTCAAAATTCTAGTCTTCTTGAAGATCTAATAGGAAATAATGCTGGAAAAACTTTTGTTTCCAAATAGGTACATGTTTATTGTGTCAATTCAATGTTTGTACCAAGGTTTGGCTTCTCTTCACAGAATCACAAAATCACAGAATGTTAGGGTTTGGAAAGGACCTCGAAAGATCATCTAGTCCAACCCCCCCGCCGGAGCAGGATCACCTCAATCAGGTCACACAGGAACGCGTCCAGGCAGGTTTTAAACGTCTCCAGAGAAGGAGACTCCACAACCTCCCTGGGCAGCCTCTTCCAGTGCTCTGACACCCTCACCGTGAAGAAGTTTTTTCTCCTATTTCTGTGGAACCCCCTGTGTTCCAGCTTGCACCTGTTGCCCCTTGTCCTGACATGGAGAAGAGCCTGGCTCCATCCTCCTGACACTCACCCTTTACATCTTTATAAACATTAATGAGGTCACCCCTCAGTCTCCTCTTCTCCAAGCCAAAGAGACCCAGCTCCCTCAGCCTTTCCTCCTAAGGGACATGTTCCACTCCCTTCATCATCTTTGTGGCTCTGTGCTGGACTCTCTCAAGGAGTTCCATGTCCTTCTTGAACTGAGTGGCCTGTCTACACGGTTTAAATGTGACATGCTGCTTTGCAAGACTTTTGAGAATTTGATCATGGAACAAAGACAACACAGGCTTCTTTTGCTGTGTTCTTCAGCCCCAGCGCTGAAGAGCGTTGAGAAAGAGCAGGGAGCTCCGTGTCTATAAGACTGTATCACCTGTACCCCGCCAAACATCATAGATCTTATCTGAGTTTCCTTTACAAATATTTGGAATGCATTATTTCCAGCGTAAAAGTGTACTGGAAGCTTATGAAAATGCATCTATAACAGGGGAGACGTATGAAATGGGTAGTTTGTATTTCTTCACTGATTTTTCTGCTTCTTCATTGACTGGACAAACCTCTTCTTTTTTGACAGACGGTGCTGGTGGGAGCTCCCCTCCCTGATGGGCCATCCCTTGGGGACCAGCCAGCCTCAGGGCAGGTCAGCCTTTGCCCCAGGGGAGCACTCAGCGGGGATCTGGCCCATGCCACTCAGTGGCCACCACTCTGAGGATCTGCCCACAAGACATATCCCAGCCTTCTGGACCAGGATGTGGCTGGCAAAAGACACTGACCTGAGGGGAGAGGTTTGACAAGATTTAGAGAGCTGAGACACAAACTCTCACCCCAAAGGACTCATTCAGAGATTCATAGAATGCCAGGTTGGAAGGGACCTCAGGGATCATCTAGTCCAGCGCTAAGTGTAGTTTAAGTGGGGCCAGCACCCTGTCAAGATGAGTCTTGAAACTGTCTAATGTAGGGGAATCTACCGCTTCCCTTGGGAGACTATTCCAATGTTTAATTGCTCTCACTGTAAAAAACATTCTTCTAGACTCCAATTGGAATTTCCCCGGGAGCAGCTTGCAGCCATTCCCCCTTGTATTTTCCATGTGACTCCGTGTAAAAAGGGAGTCTCCTTCCTCTTGGTAGCCACCTGTCGAGTACTGGTACCTGGTAATGAGGTGTCCTCTAAGCCTTCTCTTCTCAAGGCTGAACGTACCCATTTTTCCCAGCCTTTCTTCATATGGCAGGTCTTCCAGTCCCCTGACCATCCTTGTGGCCCTTCTCCAGACCCTCTCCACCTTGTCCACATTTTTTTTTGTATAGCACAGACCAAAACTGAATGCAGTACTGGAGGTGTGGCCTGACCAGTGCTGAGTAAAGTGGGAGAATGACTTTATCGCTGCTGGTAATGCCCCTCTTAGTGCAACTCAGCATCCTGCTGGCCTTCTCTGCAGCTGCAGTGCACTGATTGCTCATGTTCATTTTGCTGTCCACCAGACCCCCAGGTCCCTCTCTGCAGGGCTGCTCTCCAGCCAGGTGGATCCCAGTTTGAACTGCATTCTTTGGTTATGTGGTCCCAGGTGAAAGACTCTACACTTATTCCCATTGAACTTCATAAAGTTTCTGCTATCCCACTCCTCCAGCTGTCTAGATCTTCCTGGAGGACAGCTCTCTCCTCTGGAGTGTTGACCACCCTACTTATTTTTTTGTCACCTGCAAATTTTACCAAGGTGCTCCTAATTGCAGCATCCAAGTCACTTAGGAAGATCTTAAACAGCATTAGGCCCAATATTGATCCCTGGAGGACCGTTCTTGTGACCAGTTGCCATTCTGAGAAGAAACCATTTACCAGCACCCACTGGGTACGGCCCATCAGCCAGTTCCTCACCCACCACACAGACCATTTGTCTAGGTCGTAATGAGTTGTTTTTTCAGGGAGGAGGCTGTGGGGGACCATGTTGAAAGCCTTGGAGAAGTCCAGGTAGACTATGTCAACCACTTGCCCTTCATCAACCAAGTGGGTTACTTTGTCATAGAAGGCGATTAGGTTGGTCAAGCATAATTTGCCCCTGATGAATCCATGTTGGCTTTTCCCAATTACATGCTTACTGTGCCTACTGCCCTTGCTGATAGAGGGGATGAACTGGGTTTGTGTGTCTAGGAGGGTGTTCTTGAAAAACTCCCAGCACTCACTAGCTCCTTTATCTCCCATTGAAGCTTCCCACGGGATCTCTGCTAACTGAGTCCTGAGCAAGCCCAAGTTTGCTCTTCTAAAGTCTAAAACCTTTGTCTTGGAACGAACCTTCAGCATCTTCAGCTTTATCCCAAACTCCACAATGTTGTGGTCACTGCAGCCAAGGCTGTCACTAGCTGAGATAGTCCAGAGCACGTTTTCTTGGCTAGTGAGCAACAAGTCCAGCAGCACCCCTTTCCTGGTTGGCACATCTAACATTTGTATGAGGAAGGAGTCCTGTAAGCATTTCAGGAACTTAATGGAAGAAGTTCACCATGAGCCAGCAGTGTGCCTTTGTGGCCAAGAAGGCCAATGGCACCCTGGGTCGCATTAAGACAGGGGTGACCAGCAAGTGCAGGGAGGTTCTCTACTCTGCCCTGTGGAAGCCCCATCTGGAGTTTTGGGTTCAGTTCTGGGCTCCCCAGTTCAAGAGTTACATGGAGCTACTGGATAGAGTCCAGCAGAGCCTGCAAGGATGATTAAGGGACTGGAACATCTCCCTTAGGAGGAAGGGCTGAGAGCCCTGGGGCTGTTGAGCTGGAGAAGAGAAGGCTGAGAGGGTTTAAAAATATAAAAGTATTTTATAAGAAGAGGTCAGTGTTTATAAATACCTGAAGGGTGGGTGCCAGGGATATGGGACCAGTGTCTTTTCAGTGGTGCCCAGTGATAGGACAAGGGGAAATGGGCACAAACTGGAACCCAGGAGGTTCCACCTCTACATGAGGAGAAACTTCTTTGCTGTGAGGGTGATGGAGCACTGGAACAGGCTGCCCAGAGAGTAGAGTCTCCACCTCTGGAGACTTTCAAAACGCACCTGGACACGTTCCTGTGTAACCTGCCCTTGGTGAACCTGCTTTGGCGGGCGGTTGGACAAGATGATCTCCAGAGGTCCCTTCCAACATCCACCATTCTGTGGGTCTGTGAAGCACTGCCTCCCATTTCTCTTCAGGAGGCCCCCCAGGGCAGAGGGGCTGCGCTTGCCCCTGAGCAGCAGAAGCACCTCATGCATGGCTCTATCTGGGTGTCGTGACCAGGAGCAGCCTTCTCCAGCACCAGCTCCATGTGTCCTAGCACAGGCAGGTGCCGCGGGGATGCTGGTCCTGCACCACAGAACTTCTCTTGGCCACTGTCCTGGCATAGGAGCTTCCCCGGGGACTGTCGGGGCTGTGACACCCGCTGGGTTTGAGCGCGGCAGAGCTGAGCAAACCAGACCAGATGAGGATCTGGACACTTGAGATGTGGCCTGGACTCTAAAAATGACTGGCTGGATCTTAAAACCGGGCCTTTGGAGCCTGAAAAAGAGGCCTTGGAAGGGTGTGAACTGCCCCAGCGGGTGTTTACAGATGTGTCTCTTGGACTTACCAGGCGAGTAATCACCTAGGGTGTAGGACAGAAGCAGTGGTGTCCTGCCTGTTCTTGAAGACAAGGAGGCAGTTGCACCCAGATGGGCTCACCCAAATAGCCACAAAAGTGCCAGCTGACTGAAAGCAAGCACAGCTTACTCAAGGGTGTAGGCAAAAAAGGAGTAAAGGAGAAAAGCGAGAGAACTTGTGGGTTGAGAGAAAGACAATTGAACAGGTAAAGCAAAAGCAAAGCAAACAAGGAGTTCATTCACTCCTTCCCATCATCAGCCATCTCCAGGACAGCTGGGCTCCATCACATGTAATGGCGACTTGGGAAGACAAGTGCCATCACTCCAAATGTACGCCCCTTCCTTCGTCTTCCCACAGTTTTATCAGCAGAGCATGATGTCATATGGTCCAGACTATCCGTGTGGTC
The DNA here is from genome assembly GCA_033124195.1 of Coracias cyanogaster. Lineage (NCBI taxonomy): Eukaryota > Metazoa > Chordata > Aves > Coraciiformes > Coraciidae > Coracias > Coracias cyanogaster. Next base: position 5,811 of record JAVSBS010072543.1, read on the forward strand.
AGTCAGGGTCAGCTGTCCCATCTCTGTCCCTTCCCAACTCCTTGTGCACCCCCAGCCTGCTCACTGGTGGGGAGGTGTGAGGAGCAGAAAAGGCCTCGATGCTGCGTAAGCTGCTCAGCAGAGACTCCAACATCCCCGTGTTCCCAGCGCTGTGTCCAGCACAACAGCCGCTCACCAGCAGCTATGAGGGCATGAGCTGTGTCCCAGTCAGAGCCAGCCCAGCGCCCCACTGCAGGAGAGAATATTGACACCAGGACAAACGACCATGTGCCAGCTTGGCAGAATGCAAGGGCTTGTTGATTTATTTTTCAAATACTACCATTTTCCCAAAGGGAAAATGTCAACTTTCCAAGGCTTCTCAGGGTCAGCAGCAGAGGGATCGCAGCATCCATCTTGATCTCGGTCTCTGATACAGACATACCAGGCGGGAGAAGGTCTCAGCTGCCAGAGTCCTAACTGAGAGTTCTGGGTCTCTCAGCAAGGGCCGCAGGACTGTGAGAGAAGGAAGCAGAGCAGCCATGAGCCCCCAGTGCCTGAAGAGACCCCCAGGAGGCCCCTCTAGACCATGCCAGTCCCACCCATCTGGTTCCCTGGCCAGGACGAGCAGGTGAGACAAAGAGACCAGCTGAAAGCTGCTGCTCAGGCATGCCCCAGGTGCCCCTGACATGTTCTTCTGCCCCTTGAGCAGGGCCAGGCACGGCAGCCCCCTGCCCAGGCTCTGTCCCCTGCCCCACCAGCCCAGCACTGCCCCTACTCACCAAAGGACATATCCCACAGCTTGTCCCGGCTTAGTTTTTTCCAGTGCGGTTCAGCCAGCCCTGGGCAGAGAGCTCCTGTCAGACCCCCTGCTCCCCAGCACCATGGCCCCCAGCCCGGCCAGCTTGGTACCCACCCTCCTCCCCACAGCAGGGCTGACCCCAGGCAGGGACCCAAGGGTGGTGGGGCTGAGCAAAGCTCCCAGTGAGCCCCGCTGCGTGCTGGGTCCTCTTCAGGGCAGCTGGGGCTCTGGCAGCCACGGGGACGGGGGCCAGGCTGCCAGAAGAGGGTCCTGGGGGACTAGGACTCACTGATGAACCTCACGGCTGCCTCTCGCAAGGTGGCTTGGGAGTCGTCCAGGTACAGCAGGCTCTGACGCAAGTAGTCTTCCACCCTGCTCCTGTTGTGTGCTAACTGGAGAGAGCACAAGGGCACGGGGCTGGTACAGACCCTCCCCGGCCAGCTGGACCAGACTCTCCTCCAGCAACCCCTTCCCTCCCTGCAATTCCCATCTCCCAGCCAGGAGCGCAGTGGTGCTCAGCTTCAGAGAGAGCTGCAGGCAGAGGGAGGCTTGGAGGTGCTGAGAGCCCTCTGTGCCACTGCCAGGGCCCTATGGGCCAGCGCCTCCTTCAGCACCCTGCGGGCAGGGAGGGGAGAGGGGCCTGGAGAAGAGCCCCTGGGGGCTCGGTGCTTGAAGGCAGGGAAGGAGGCTGCAGCTCCAGGCTGTGGGCTCTGGGCTGGAGCAGGGCAGGCCAGGCACAGCTGCACAGCCCACCCCATGGGCACGTGGGGCAGCCCTCCTCCAGCCCGAGCCTGGGCTCTGGGGGTTGTCCTCACCAAGCTCTTTCCAATCAGGTGTGTCCGATATGGCTCCGGTATGTATCTGGGCATCGTCCACCCCAGGAACTCTGCACAAGCCAGGAAGGTGTCCCTAGAGGCCTGCAGAGAAGCAGAGACTGGGAGATGGTACCAGAGGCCAGAGAAGGGGACCTGCCATCATCCTCCTCTGGGCCAGGCTCCGAGCTGCTCCCAGCCCCTTCTGGGAAGAGCTGGCAGGGGACAGAGTCTGAGCTGGGTACAGAGCCCAGGGCCACAGTGCTGCCACCACCTCAGGTGTTTCCTGCTGCTGATCAGCAGAACAGAGACCCTCAAGAGGTGCTGAGCTGCTGCCAGGGGTGGGGGCAGGCTGAAGGGCACAGGAGCTGTGGGCCCACGACTGGAGACAGCAAGGGCTGGAGTCCCAGAGACACTGGGGCAGGATGGAGCCAGCAGCAGGTCCATGGGCACTCCCGAGCCATGGACAATTGGCTCCCCAACCAGGACTCTCCTGGCCACATGCAGAGACACCTAGGTGAGCAGGGCTTCATTCCTGGAGACATCCTGCACTCAGGGAGCTGGGGCATGCCCTGGCCCCAACCCTTGGTATCTCCTGGGGACAGGGATTGTGCTCAAAGCCCTGGCCTCCAATTCCTGCAGGGACAGCTGGCAAGCCTCTAGGGACTGTTGTGTCCAGTGGCCATGGGCTGCTGCTGAGTCCTGCTGGACCAGGCAGGGCCAGTCTAGGAGATGGCTGTGCCAGGTTCTCCAGCCCTGCTTGTGCTGGGTCTGCAGGGCCCCTTCCCCTGGGCTGTGCTGGAAGGGGGCCCCACCCCCCCCCGCCACTTCTGCAGCAATCACCAGAGGGGAAGGGGGAGAGCAGTGCAGGGATCAGTGTGGGGAAGGATGGGAGCAGTGGGACCCTGAGGTGACACATTTGCAGACTCGCATGTCCAGCAGCCCTTGCCCCTTATGCCCAGGCCACCCGGGGCTCAGCACGCCCTTCCCCACAACCCTGCTTGCTGGTCCCTGTACCTGGGCCACGCTCTCAATCTCGTCCTTCATATGGAAGAACAGTGGGATCAGGAACCTCTGCACTTGCTTCTTCATCTCTTTCTTGTTTCTCCTCCCCACAGTTTCCAGCACATCTTTGAAGAGCCTGATGGAGAGCTCCCGCAGCTGGCTGGACTCCTGGCAGGGACGAGGACAAAGGCACCTGAGCAAGAGCCACTCCCTGCCCACTGAGCAAGGCCATCAGCTTGGTTGATGCGAGGCGAGATGCTCTGGGGTCACATCCTGAACACAGCAGCTGTGGCCAGATCTGCAGCTGTAGAGCTGAAGCTCCCACAGCAGCCTTACATCATCAAAGAGCAGCAGGAGCTCCTCTGCCAATCGAAGAGCGATGCGGGTGGCCTCCTCCTTCTTCACGTGACTCATCCTGAGGAATACCAGAGCCTTCATCTTGACGTTAGCACTGGCACCCTGCAGGGTCTCCACGATGTCTGACAGGACTGGTATTTCTCTTGCCTGCATGGAACAAACCCTTCCCTTACTGCAAAGCGGTGCAAGTGGCAAAAGTGCCCCGGTGCTGAGCTCCCGCCTCCCGTCCAGCTTCCCAGCAGATGGCACAGGAGTCACCACAGCAGCCTCCTGCCAGGCACGGGTGGGGAGGTGGGGAGAGCAGGAGGAAGGGAAGGGAGTGCCGGAGAGCAGGGTCCTCTGCTCAGCCACCCCTTTTACTGAGCAGCCTGAAGGGGCAGATGGATTGGTGACCCTCTGTGCCTGGAGGGCTCCCCAGGCACCCACCAGAGCCCTTCGGAGCAGGGAGGGGGTTGGAGCCACTGCAATTGCAGCTCTTCCGGTCCCTCTCTGCTGCCACAAAGTGGCTTCAGGTGCCCGAGAGCTGGCTTAGGGAAAGAGGGAAGAACCAGTGGTGACAGGGCTCACGGGCAGGACAATCCCACCACAGGGCACTTACGTCCACCAGCCAGGAGGCAGGGTCTCTCATGGCCATGTCTAGGAAGTTTCTGACCACCCGCCTGTCAGACATGTCATCTGCTGTGGAGGCCATGAGGTGAAGGTCTGCCCCCTGAGAAGGATGGAGGCGTTCTTCAGACATCTGCAGGAGAAGGAAGGGAAGGAAGACATGTCCCACTGAGCACCCTGATGGTGCTGCTTGGCTGAGCAGCGTGAGCAGCTCTGGTGAGAGGTGCCCCCAGGAAAGCTGGCAGCAGGGGCTGCAGTCTCTGCAGGGCAGAGGACGAGAGCAGAGGCTGCAAGGCTGGGCTCCTGGGCACTGTGTGCTGGGCCGACAGCAAACCATGGCTTGCTGGTGGCCAGGAGGGCTGGAGCTGCTGCTGGGACACTGGAGCGCAGCCCTTGCATCACCCCTGCTCAGGGACAGCGGGAACCCTCTGATCAGGGACAAGGAGGCCACACCAGCCCTGCTGATTCCGGCTCCCTTTTGCTCACACAAGCCTCCTGCTGATACCATGGACAAGAGCCCTAGCAAGGCAGAAGCTCCTTACCGTGGTGACACCGCTGCTGTTGACTGAAGGGAGTGAGCAGATGCTCTCAGAGTCCCATCCCAGCTGGCGCTCTGGGTGCTCTGGATTCTCCTCTGGCAGTGTCTCACCTGCATGGAGGGGAAGCACAGAAGAGTCGGTAGGACACAGCATCTTTGCCAACAAGTCTCCACGTCAGGGAAAAGAGCTTTCACCTCGGCACAGCTGAGGAGGGAGGCTGTGCTCTCAGGCCTGGCTTTCAAGCACTGCTGTGCCCCCTGCCCACACGACCCTGCTGCCAGTGTGCTGAGGAACCAGGATCAAGCTGGTCACGCTCTCTGGCCCCAGCCCTGTGGGCCCCTCACTCACCGGTCTGCAGCGGCTGGACCACGGGCACCTTGCAGGGCTCCAGGAGAGACCTGCTCTCCTGGCAAGCCACCGGCTCCTCCCAGGCCACCCTGGGGCAGCTGGGGGGCCTCTGCTCCATCCTGCAAAATGAAAAGGGGGCTGGGATCAAGGGACACGTCTTGGTGACTCAGGGCTGACAGGGCAGGCAGGAAAAGACATGGGCTGCACCCTGGGTCTCCTTGCCGCCTCCCTGTTCCTGCCCTGTCCCGTCACTGTCCCACTGCTGCATGGACAAACCCTGTCTGTGCCGAGACCTTGCACAGTGGCGGTGTTGGCTGCAGATGGGACAGCCTGACTCTCCTTCTCCAAGGCAAGGCCAGTAGCTGGGAAGGTGTCTCACCATGGTCCAAGTTCCTGGGACACCTTGGCCAAGGTGAGCATCTGGGATTTAGGGCAGCACCTGACAGGGTGATTTCTGCTGGAAGGTTCATTGATAGGCAGATGTCACTATTGCAGTTCTCGCTGTCTATGGCCACGTCATCTCTTTATGCTTTTACTTTCTGACCTTGCTCTGCCTACCTCTGTTGCTGGCTCTGCTCTTGTCCAGGCAGGGTCACATTTAGCTAATATTTGCCCCAGCAAGAAGGGATTTCAGCAAAGAATGCCCATCAATGGGGAGGCCAGTTTTAACATCTTATAGCAGAAGTCTTAGTAGAGATTTCTGGAACAAAGGCTGGCCAGGAACTAACTTGGCACTCCAGAGCCCTCTACTTCTAAATGCTTCATGGCCAATAGCAACCATCTCAATTAGAAGTTTGGCCAAAAATGCTCCCAGCTACTCACCGTCTTCTCTTCCTCCACAGGCAGATCACAAAACACAACATCGTAACAGGCAGCACAGAGCCCAGGGCTGCCCCGACGCTGTCTGTGCCGTGCTTCTGGAAACCCTTGGGCTCCCCGGCATTTGAGTTTCTCTTGCCATCCACACCTGGAGGAACAATCCTGTCTGTTAGGGTGCCTTTTGCACTCTGAGGAATCTCACAGGAGTTCTGAAATGGCCAGGAAATGTTCTTTTGCACTTTGTTAGCATCTCTGAAGCAGTGGACATCCTGGGGCAGCCACGTTTCCTTGGCTTCAGTAGAAACAAAGGGAAGTCCCAGAGTCCTTGGAAATCACTGCACTCTGGAGCCTCCCCTTGTCCTCTGAGCTTTGTTTGCACTCTGGGATGGCCATAATCCAGTTTTCCCAGTTTCATGGGTTTTTTCACCCGTGGCCTCTCTTCACATTTGCACACCATTTCTTCATTTTTGCGCACCAATTTGGACATTAGGAAAAAATTTTTCACTGAAAGGGTTGTCAGGCCCTGGCCCCAGCTGCCCAGGGTGGTGGTGGAGTCTCCATCCCTGCATGTGTTTAAAAGCCGTGGAGATGTGGTACTGCGGGATATGGTTTAGCAGTGGACTTGGTAGAGTAGGGTTATGCTTGGACGGGATGATCTTCCAACCTAAATTATTCTTTTGCACTCGCCCACCGTCACTCCCCAGGGCTGCTGCCTGGAGGTCATCTCTGACCCTGTGGCATGAGCTGTACCACGGAACAGAACTCACAAGGCCAGATGGAGAGCATGGCGGGGGGGAGCGCAGGTGTTTGACCAATTGCCCCTTTGAGTGAGACAGACAAAACCCATCCCTGAGCCAGGGAGTGCCCCCCAGCTTC
>JAVSBS010072544.1:0-11937 GCA_033124195.1 Coracias cyanogaster
ACTCTCCAGCCTGTTGAGGTCTTGCTGAATGGCAGCGCAGCCTTCAGGTGTGTCAGCCACTCCTCCCAGCTTTGTGTTCTCAGCATACTTGCTGACAGTGCACTCTGTTCCCTCATCCAGGTCACTGATTAATATACTGAATAGTACTGGTCCCAGTACTGACCCTTGAGGGACTCCACTAGTTACAGGGTTCCATCTAGACTCTGTGCCTTTGACCAGAACTCTGAGTTCATTCCTTCAACCAGTTCACAATCCACCTCACTACCCGATTGTCCAGACCACACTTCCTCAGTTTATCTGCAAGGATGTTGTGGGAGACTGTGTCAAATGCTTTACTGAAATCAAGATACACCACATCCACTGCTGTACCATCACCTATCCACCTTGTTATGTCCTCATAAAAGGCTATCAGGTTGGTCAAACATTACTTTTCCTCGGTAAAACCATGTTGACACCCTCCTTAGCTTTCCTAGTCGCCTTCCTACATCCACTGACAACAGTCTTATACCCTTCCCAAGTGGCCAGCCCTTCCTTCCATGATCTGTGGACTCTTCTTCCACTTGAGTTTGCCCAGCAGTTCCCTGTTTAACCATGCAGGTCTCCTGGCTCCCTTTCCTGATTTCCTACCTGTTGGGATGCTCTGATCTTGAGCTTGGAAGAAGTGGTCCTTGAATGTTAACCAACTATCTTGGGCCCTTTTACCTTCTGGTACCCTGTCCCATGGGATTTCCCCTAGCAATTGCTTGAAAAGGCCAAAGTTAGCCCTGCTGAAGCCCAGCGTTGTGATTCTGCTTGGTACTCTGTTCATGCCACACAAGATCCTAAACTCCACCATTTCATGGTTGCTGCAACTAAGGCTGCCCTCAACCTTCACTGCTTCAATCAGACCTTTCTTGTGAGTGAGTATGAGATCCAGCAGCACTCCTCTCCTGGTTGGCTCATCCACCATTTGCATCAAGAAGTTGTCATCAATGCACTGGAGGAACCTCCTGGACTAAGATAGATGGCTGAGTAGGTCTTCCAGGAAATATCTGGGTAGTTAAATTCCCCCATGAGAACCGGGGCCTGTAATTGCGAGGCTGTTATCAGCTGCCTGTAGAAGGCCTCATCAGCTTCCTTATCCTGATCAGGTGGCCTGTAATAGACACCTACAACAGTATAACCCATGTTAGCCTGCCCCTTAATTCGCACTCACAAACTCTCAACTCGCTCCTCATCTGCCCCTGGACAGAACTCAATACCTTCTAGTTGCTCTGTCACATAAAGAGCAACTCCACCACCTTGCCCTGCTGGCCTGTCTTTCCTAAAAAGGACATAGTCATCCATGACCACATTCCAGTCATGTGAGCTGTTCCACCATGTTTCTGTAATTGCCACCATATCATAACCCCTTGACTGCACACAAATTTCTAACTCCTCTTCTTTTATCCCCATGCTGCGTGCATTCACGTACAGGCATTTGAGAGACTGAGCTGAGTACATTGACTTCCCCCTAGGGGTGGTGGGAGGCCTTCTGGTCTTATTTAATACTAGAATACTGCCCCACTGGTGCAAACCCAGCTACAACTCCATCCCTCTTCAAATCTAGTTTAAAGCTGTATGAATGAGCCCTGCTAATTCTTGCCCTTGAACCCTTTTCCGCTTGCAACATAAGCCTTTCCCATGTATTACTGTCAGGTCTAGTATCTTATAAAACCAACCATGATCAAAGAACCCAAAGCCCTGCCTGCAGCACCAGTCACGAAGCCAGGTATTTATGGACTGGATCCTTCTATTCCATCCCATATCATCTCCCGAAAATGGAAGGAGGGAGGAGAAAATAACTTGCGCCCCAGAATCTTTCACCACTAGTCCCAATGCCTTGAAGTCTCTCTTCCTTCCCCTCAGACTACAGGATGCAAGTTCCTCCCCACCTGTCTGGAATATTGGTAGTGGGTAATAGTCTGTCAACTGCACCAGTCTGGGGAGTTTCCTAGTGATAACTCTGATTCTGGCTTCAGGTAGACTACAGACTTCCTTATAATGAGGGTCAACTCCACATAGTGAGCTCTCTGTTCCCTTTAGGAGTGAGTCTCCAACAAGAAGAACCCTTCTCTTCTTCCTTGTGGAAGAGGTTGTTATATGGTTGGAAGGCCCATCTGACTGTGGCAGGACCTCTGGTATAGGTTGCCCATTAGGTTGGCCATCTTCCATCAGGGCCTCATATCTATTTCTCAGAGGCACCTGGGGAGGCAAGGGAGGGCACTCGCCTTCTGCCACAGCGATGAACTAGCTTCCACTTTACCCTTTCATTTAGACTTTTACCTTCCACCTGAGGGGGTCAGGATACAGAGGCCCCCTGGTCCTGGGTGCTGTCTGGCGGGTGCTCCCATTTCTGTTGTAGAGAGGGCAGAGCCTGGCTCCACCAGCCTATCTCCATTTCAGCCTCCCTAATGCTCCTAAGCCTTTCTACTTCAGCTTGCAGCCTTTCAACCTCATCTTGCCGTTGTGCCACTCGGCTGAGCAGATCATCTACCTGCTTACACCACGCACAGCCATGCTCAGAGCTGCTCCCTGCTACCAGTGAGAGGCTCTGGCATTCCCTGCAGTCTGTGACTTGCATAGTCACATTCTCCTGTGGGAGCTCTGTCTGGGCTTCCACAGCCGTTTTGGTTGGTGAGAGGAGCACAGTCTTTTTCTGGCTGGTGGAGGCCACTGTTCTTCGACCTAGTTGGTAGGTTTTTCAGCATCCTGCCTGACTACTGTGTGCTTTTGTCAGCTTACCCTTGCGGCTGCTGCACTCTGCACAGGCTGAGCACCTTCACCTGCTGTCCCCAGGTAGGGCGACTGCTGCTGCTCTGCCCTGTAGCGGGCAGCGCTGGCTCCGCCCTTGCCCCATCACAAGCCCGCCCCTGGCCTGCTGCCGAAGACTTACCCTATTGCCTCCTCATGCTGCAACCATGTGGACCATGTGGTCTCCGGTGTCCCCGCGTTTAAGTAGCCCGCCTATCTCCTTGGCAAGACAAGCGCAGAGCAGCCCACTGCTGCAGACTTAGGGTGTGGCCTCCTCGCGCTGAAGGCAAGTGGACCCAGTGGGCTGAAGCCCGCAGTCCTTTAAAACCCTCAAAACCCAAGAGAGTAGGTTTTGCAGGATGGGGACCTTTGAGCATTTGGGTTTGAAAGTGAAAAATGAATGGAACATCAATAAACCCCAAAGCACGGCAAATCAGTGAGGGCACAAGGTATGCCAGAAGCCCAACTCTGTTACCAGTGGGATATGATCTAGTGAGGAGGAATCCAGGCTTCACTCTTATCACAGGAAGGCTGCAGCAAATTACAAATTAATGTTCTGAAGTTAATTAATTTAATTGATTTCAAGCTGAGTAAGGGAGTTAGGGCTGGTATTCAAACAGGGAGAGAGTATTTAAATTAGCTATCATTTAACAGGCACTTGTTACATTCACCGAATACCAGGAGGTTTCACTCTCACAGGATGTGGTGAGGCCACTTGAAGCCTGTTTCCTTCAGCAGAATGAAGAAAATACCCGTAATTTTTACACAAATGATAAATCCAAGTCTTGCAATTCTAGGAAATAGAGGGTGACCATATAACTGCCCTCAGTGGAAGCTTACGGCATTAGATAGGGCCAGAAAGCTGAACCACAGATCTTGCTCTTTTCGAAATACCAATGTGTCAGTTATCAGTGTCAAAATATCAATATGTCAGATCCCAGTCCTTAAAGAAAACCTGATACACAGCTGTGCTCTTCAGCAGATGCACCACTTACTGGTAGCATCACACAGCCCTGCAGGTAGGATTCAACTGAATAAGCAAAGCCAACTATTCTAAATGTAGCAAAGGCAAAAAATATAAAGAAATGAAAAGGCAGGAGAAAACTCCTGTGATAATCAGCTGCTATTTCATTTTCTTCCACTGCCACCTTTTTAATAACAGCAAATGATTCTATATTTTCCATCTTAGACATAAGACTAGATAACCATAGTGATTTCTTAATAGAGTAATCAAAATCCAGTTCTTTTTTTCTCAACAGCACTCCAAGCTTTCTAGTACTGTCTTTAAAGGAAAATGTAGTATGATGGAATTTATGTGTAAAAAGGCTGTTTGATATTCATTAACAGTAAAACAAACAAAATAAATCGAAGCTGTATAAACACATGCTGCTATATAATGTGTTAAAAATCAATACAGGGCAGTGACTAAATGACAGCTCTCACTCAAAAATCAAGCTAGTGTTCATGCATTAATTTGGCACAGATTCTCCATTACATAAATGATCAAAAGTACAGTAAAAATAGCAAGAATATTAATAATAATAATATAGAACTTAGGTTTTATTGAAGGGAATTTTAAGACTTATGGTTTACATCATTAAATTCCAGTGTTAATATGCTACAATATTTTAATATGTTACAGTGCAAGACAAATACGCGAGATAATTGAAATAACAATGATTCTCTGTCTCACACCATGTCTTAGAGATCCAGTGATTTAATTTCTGTGAAGCACTTAAAGATGTCTGAGAAAGATACACTTTGTCATTGCAGAGTATTCTTGGTATTCAAGCACTATGTGACAGTTACGAGACAGACAGAATTTCAAATACTACACAGTAATATTGAAGACATATAAAGATTTATGGAATACAGATTTATGCTCTGAAATCTGCTAGTTTACTGTTTATGTCTCTACTGACCTCTGAGCATTTGTGCAAATGATTTTTATCTGGGTGAACTTTTGGGAATAGTTTTCTCTCACGTCAGTCTGTAGCATACAAATGCATGCATCTGCATATCCACGTGGCACCTGTTATTTCTTCAGGAAATGCCACAATCAACTTACAAAAATGTTTCATCAGCCAATCTTAGAGTACAATTTAATCAGTCTGGTTATTTATTGTGATTACTACTATTTCTGATTCTGTGTATTTCTAAAATGTAGTAGTGGTTACAAGATCGCATTGTAGGATCTGATTTAATTTCACTCATATAAACACATAATAAATGTTGTTCCTGCTCCATGGGGCTTAAAATTAAAGCATAAGTTCAAAGGCAGAACCTAGATGAGATGCCAACACCTAGATGAGAACCAAAGGGAAACCTCACCGAAGAAAGCAGCCAAAGATACAGCTATAGCGTAGTTTATCTACAACTCCATTTCTAGGATAACTCCAAATAATTTGTGGCACAGTCATGCAAGTGTAAGTATCACTCAAAAACTGACATCTGTCCAAGAATAACTCAGTGAATATGTCCATACTACATTCATAAGAGGAGTGCAACATAGTAAGGATAGACCTGATTTAGCCTTTAAATATGTGTTCTTCTGCCTGCAGAGCCTGTAGCTTTACAGTTCTCACCATAAATCAAAATATCTCAAATATACAAAGGCAAGCTCGCTAGCAGTTGAAAGCTGCCTGCTAAAGAAATTCTTTGTGTATTTTAACCTACTTTAAATTTTGTCTTTAGGATTCCAGCTTTATTTGAACTCCAAAAGTATTGACAGTTGCTACACAGCCACTTTCAATGCCATATTTTCCTGCAAAAGAGTTGGAATCTGCTTTTCTTTTGGCTGTAAAACTAAGGTAATATCCTTTTCAGCCATCCCAAAGAAGTAATTTGAATGTGTTGTACACTGTGGTACATTTAGAGCTTGTCAGCTTTGAAAGAAAAGTGATGAATTGTTAAAGAAACACAGAAACCACAGCCTCCAGCCATGGTGCCAGAGGAAAGGACAAGACATCTTAATGTCTGATCAGCTTCATCAAAGTATTTACCAACCCCCAGTTTTGCACATCTTTAATTATGAAAAAAAACCCCACATTTATAATTTCAGTACAGATATACAGTACTCAGGCAAAAGATATCCTGACGTCAGTCAAATGAAACCAGTAGCAGGGAAAGAACTGAAGAAAAAAAAAGTCAAATTCAGCAGAATCAAAAGCAAGTGTCCAAAAGTTACAGATCAGGATTATATGTTACCCATAGTCAGGTTGTCTCTTTTCAGCTTTATTGAAGTACAGCAACACTTACAATAAGCAGCAAATCACTATTAATTCTTTTGGTAACCATGGACATCAGGTTAAGCACAAATGTTTTTGGAGCTGCTAGAACTGTCTTATATAATTCCACAAGCATTAGATACCAAACAGTATATGACCTGAGCAGATGAGAAGATCATAACTCACTGATCAAGATGAATACCCTACTATAGTAGCAACTAAATGCTGTGCCCTGTCTTTAAATAAAGCGGTATTTTTCCCCCCGTTTAATATGTATTTCTGTCTACTAGGACTTCTGCACTGGTAGATTGTACTTTAATGTGATATTTTAAATGTAATCACAATTGTAAACTGACATCTGTAAACTAACTGTAATTTTATGTATTTATTTTTGAAAACAACCTGTGAGTATTTCTTTATTTTTCAAGCTAATCGATAATTTTTATACCTAAATAATAGTGATTCTGAAATATCATTCCCTTTCAAGGTTGTGTTAGGAAAAAAATTGGTCCACAGTTTATGCATAACATAGATTTGCAAAGGCAGGCGATACATGACAGATCATGTCTGTATCTAAACACGGTCTTGGCCACTGAAGTTAAAATAGAAGATTCTCGTGGAATTGGGGGTGAGTGGGTTACTGCAGCATCTGCAAACTGATCAGGCAATAGTTTCATCATATTCAATACCTCTGGCCACCACTGTGCCAATATTTACCTTTGACAGGAAATTGTCCAATAGGAATGGCAACGGTACTTCATTCTCTATTTTGCGCTTTTTTTTTTTTCCCCCCATCTCTATGCATCTTATCTAGGCCAGTAAAACCTTGCACTGAAAATTTTATTATAGATATGAAAAGCTTACAAGTCTTTTTTCATGTTTGCTTGAAGAGAAACTCTACAGCCTGTACAGTATTAATAAACTATGGCTTTGGTTTAACATAAATTGGTGAACTCCTCAGTGACGTTCTGCAATGATGCAGTTGTCTGCAAGGATAATATTTGTGCCTAATGTGCTGGAAAGAATTACAATTACCCTCTCAGAATAATGTCACCTTGATCCTTACCCTTGATCCTCACCCAGTGTTGGGTGCCCAGTGGAAGGGGGCACACTGCTGTACATCAGCAGCACCCTAAAGAAACTAGACTGGAAATAGTTTCCAGCTCTTGCCACTGGTTTCCTAAAGGCACATTATGAAATCTTTAAAGAGCCTTCCTCTGTCCAGCTGTTTCAAAATGAAACAAATAGATGTGGAAGATGGTATCTGTTTCCCATTGCATTTCCTGTTCCATTATCACTTTCAGCTCTTACAAATTATGATCTGTATTTATTTCAGTCTCTATCATTCTTCCTATCACCATGGACTAGAACACAAGTCAGGACTGAGTCTCCTTCCCTGCTGTGCAACCACAGGGACATTCAGCAACATTTCTGTACAGGGTGGGCGTGCCCTGCTGGGATCAGTGCTGGGAATGCCTCTGGATCATCCTAGGTGGAGCTGGCTGAGAAAGAGGCATCTCCCCCTTGTAGCTATGGGGCCAGGGAGCTGGAATTCATGAACAACTCACACTCCTGCCCACCAGGTCTGCCTTCCCAACTCCAATACTTTCTTGGTTCTCTACTTGCCTGTTTTGTGAGTCTTCCTTATTTTCCTGCCATTACTTACTGAAATTTTGTCTTTCTCCAGTGCTAGTCCATTCATTGTCTTTTGCACTTGTTGATTTAGTACGTTTGAGTATGAATAGATTATACATTAATCTGTCATATCAATTTAAACAATTTCATTCTGATTAAATGTTATTTTTGTCACTGAAGTTTAGGGTAGTTTTTCACCATTCTGCCATTATTTCCTTCCTCAAGCTTCTCTTACAGAAGGAATAGAAAGATGGAAATTATTAATTTAATTATTTCATACATTTTCATTCTTCACGTTGTATTTTACCATTATTTTTTCTGAGTAGGAGACTGAGTATTTTGTTTGATAAATACTTTTTAGAGTAATTGCATTTTCCTGGATACTTCCCCGGGAATTCCACGTCTTTCCTACAGGAAACCTGAGTGAAGACCTAGTTTGTCTTACTTGCAATTAGACTGATTTATTTTTCCCTCCAGATATCTCATTGTTTTTATTTCTCTTTTTCTGAGATCTCTCAGTTAGTACAGCTACAGTAACTCCAGTAACATAAAGATGTACAGCTACAGTAATTCCAGTAACATAGATAAAGGTAATGCAGAATTGGACCTTAGTTATGAAGAATCCCCGAAAAAATAAACCTGCAGTTTCTGTAGGAAAAACATACAAAAAATGCTATACAAAAAATTCTGTACAAAAAATTGTACAGAAAATATACAACAGACCTTTCCTTGTTTTTAATGCAATGAACTGAGCTCATATTTGAGCTTGGTTTTATAAGGCATGAATGATTAGCAGTTCAGATGTCCAAAAACCTTTGAGAGGTAAAATTCCTGCTGGCCAAAAAAAAAAAAAAAGGCCAATCTGAAGGGCCTGTACTACTGCCTATCCCCCGTCAATGTTTTCTTAAGAACCTATTGATAGTCTTCATACTCCTACTGTCAATGTTACAGTAACATCCATCCTCTTGCTCATATTTCCCTTTAATACATTTGGTCCTGTAAGTCAGATAGATAGACATTGCAATCGCTCTTTGCAGTATTTGTTTTCATGTATTCCTTCATTATGGAACTCATTTCAGCTGGACCATTAAATAACTTCTAAGCAGCAAGAAAGAGGCAGTATATCCATCACATAGTGAATATGAAGCATTTAATGCAAGATCTCAAATCAATCTTTTTCTTCAAATACTAATTTTTATTTATTTCCCTTCCTGAGGGGGCTTAGCAAAATAAGATATGATATTTATGCCAGTGTGGATTTATAACACCAGGAGGGAGATGAAATAAGAGAGCTCAGCATACTGCATTAGCTATTATTCATAAACTATTTCTACTTGTCAGATGTTTGCTGTGAGGCTGAGAATGCAGTACTTCCATTCGCTCTCAGTTTGACCAAAGCTGATAAGTTGCCTCGAGTTCACGCATCACCCCAATGAGAACAAATTCCGTGACTAAAGAGGCTCATTCCTGTTTCCTGGCACACTCCCTGTGCCTTCCTCCTAAAGAAAGCTTAGTTAATATTCCAAAGGCAGAAACCCAGAATATGTCTTCAAAAGCACAGAAATTTAAAAAAAAAAAACCAAACTACTCCCTCCTGGGATTTTGATCTTGGTTGTCTTTTTGACGTTGTTATTGAGTATAAAGCAAGATCAGGGCTAGGGAGACTTCAGTCTCAGTTTAGATTTCTCAGATCCTTGCTTAAGTGAAGCTCTTTCATATTACCAAATTTATTTAATTCAATGTGCTGTCTAAAGTTCAAGTCAGGAAAAAGTGATGTCATATTTCTAAACATTTTAGGCATGGTATACTTGCATCTTTTCAAATAACAGACTTTCTCCACCACCCTCTCTCTCTCTTGTCTTCCTCCAAGCCCTCTATCCCCAGAAAACCTCACCAAAGAATTTGACGCATGATAGTTTTCAGCTTTTGCCTACGAATAGACCTACACATAGTCCTATGTGTCATTTTTGCAGACTTAATTGTTTTAAAATATGAAGGCCTGATAGCTTTTGGCAAGCATGTATGCTTTTTCCTTTGTGTTACTCACTCTACACATTTAAGCATCTAAAAAATATAGATAAAATTTACTTTACCTATGATGAAGTCAAAAGAAAGGGAAGAATTTTAATTTGGTTTTAGAGTAATGGTAAATAAAATGCATAGACCGTTTGATAATTTTCTGTTAATGTGTAAGAAGACAATATTTTGAGTTAAAAACAAAGATAGATATGTTCATATGTTTTCATTACTCTTCCGAGGGGTTTATTAACATTTCCAGTAAACATTCATACCATTTGAATCTTGAAAATACCTATCCAACAGCATCCAGATATTTTCTGATCTTTTAAAAAAGAAAATCCTTAACAGATGCCACAATTGAAAGGACATGTCAGGAAATTTGCCACTGGTAAGAATCCCTTATGTTAATGGTTAGCATGAAATGATAGAGTTTTAGAATTCCTTTGTCTGGAGGAGCTGAATATCAGGCTCCAAAAAGTAAACCTGTGGATGGATTTTGACCCATCCATCTTCCACATTTCAGGATTTCCACAAAGGAGGGTATAAGGGACCTGAGGACAACATATGATTTGGGGGAAAAGTGTGTGCCAGGAGTGTGTGTCAGTTATTAACAATCAAAACTCAAAATGCAGCTCCCTTGCTGTGCGTTTCTGTTCAGTTGTGCATGTGCTTTGCAAAGCTTCAGCTTTGGGACTGCAGATACAGAGAATAATCTCTTGACCTGCTCTGCAGATTTTACTTAGGAGAATATTCTACAAACCAGTCCAAGACTCCTGATATTTCTGAGAGTTAAATATAAGTGCAATCTGGTTTTAAGGTTATACATACTTTGATGTTTATGGATATATCTCCAGCAAGACCAGGAAGACCTATTGGGTGTTACAGGTGAATAACACTGAGCCAGTGAAGGAGATCCTCCTGGCCCTTTGCTGAAACTGGCCTGTCTAGGAAGGACCTTTAAAATTCCCTTCCAACCCAAAGCATTCTATGATTCTGTGACAGAAGATAAAGTTGTGGATTAGGAAGGAAAAAGTGTACTTTCCACAGAAAAAACCAGCAGTCATGCTACCGAAAGTGCCAGACTCAATTCCTCTTGTTCCTGACAAATTCCTTGGCAATTGACAATCAGAAGTGCTTCAGCCATCAGGATTTGCCACTTAACATTACTGTATAACTCCCAGAAGCCAGGATTGCACCATGAAGATAACATTTCTGCTGAAAATGTCTCGATCACTGCAGTTGTCCCTTGCTTCAGTTCTATTTGTTTCCTTTAATGTTTCTGTTTGGGTCAGGAGACTCAGGCTTAAAACTTTGAGCTCATAGCTTTAGCAGAAATACTGGCAACCTAGAATTCTGCCAGGGGAACTTAGTTTGACCCCACAGTCGCAAAAGCTCTTGGGGATATAAAATTCTGTGTTCTGCGTATTACTATGTTTGTGGCAGTATTAATAGTCCCCACATAGAGGTCAGCATGCACCAGCTCTACTTCTTCATACCTTGCTTCGGCTTTTTTCTTCTTTTTTTTTTTTTACTCTAGAATATGTATATATTTAAATCTCACAGTATGCTAACAGAAGGCTCTCTTAGGACGGACCTGCTCTAAAGAATAGCTCAGGTTTTGCAGTTTTTAGGGTTTTGTTTGGGGTTTTTCTTAAGTTTAACTTTCTGAAATTCACCATGGCTAATCACCACTGTCACTATTGCATTTACTACTGGTTTGCTAGTGTTAAATGCCTCAAGTGGTTTGTTTTGAGAGGTTTTTTGTTTGTTGTTTTTTTTTTTTTTATGCTGTCCTTCTTCTTCACATTTTACCTGAGGGTGATAATGGAAGGACACTGGTCTCTTCACATTGAAGAGAAGTCGAAGAATGCTCTGCAACAGCCAGGTATCTGTGAATACTTGAAAACAATTAAAGAAAAGATCCGTATTGATGGTGAAAAGTCTGTGGATTTTTACTTCCCCAATAAATCAGAAAAAGCGTAAGTACTTTGGATTAATGTAGTTCAGGCTCTGTAAAGGACCTTTTTCTCCTGACCATATTCTATGCACAATGGAATCCTTCTGACTTTCTAGTGGGGAAATTTATTGCCTTGAGATTGAATAAGGACCCTAGCTTTTATGAAGGGCCTCTCTATTTCCTGCACTCCCAAGATGAAGGCTGGGGGACTGAAGTATGGGAGACTTGATGAAATAGATCATAGAATGTATTGGGTTGGAAGGCACCTCTAAAGGCCATCTAGTCCAACCCCCCTACAATAAGCAGGGACATCTCTAACTAGGTCAG
>JAVSBS010072545.1:0-11919 GCA_033124195.1 Coracias cyanogaster
CTTACTAAAATATCTCTTAGCTCTTATATTAAAATCAAAACACAATCAAACATATACTTATATTAAAATCAAAACACAATCAAACATATTTTGATCAATTGATAATAAAATCAGTAACAGCAGCAGACGTGGCAGTGACAGGGTATTTGTGGCTTCCTCCCTGAGCCTGTGCCTCAGCTTCCTCCTGTGGGAGCTGGTACAAGGACATTTGGTGCCTCCATTTGGGGAGCTTTATACCCCAGGTTGCTCAGGGCAGCCATCAGCAGGGTGTACGTACAGGGCCTAGTGTCATCTGGTCTGTGGTTAAAAGAAGGCTGAGGGCAGCAATGGAGCAAGGGGGATGGAAGGGCCAGGATCCTGTTGCCTGCGGAGGGGCTCATAGCTGGTCCTGGGTCCCACCTCCCCACATTGGTGATGTCGTAGTTTCAGACAGGGTGTAAGAGGTGATGCTGGAGGGCAAAGTCAAAGCCCTGTAAGCACCTGAGGGTGACGCACCCTCCACTGCTTCAGGCTTAAGCACAGCTTATAGCGTGGTGCCCACTGGATATTCTTTCACGCACATGGAGTGGAACAAGAGCCCTGGCACCATCTACAATGAGCTTCTCCTGGAAGGGAAGCTCTGTGATGTGGTCATCAATGTGGATGTTGTTGAATTTAATGCTCACAAGATCATCCTCTGCGGCTGCAGTCCCTACTTAAGGTTGGTGCTTGAAACTAGAGGAGATGGGGACAAACCGAATTTTCCTAGTCTGGGTCACACTGCCTGAGTGTATGTCCAGTGCTTCCATCAGCACTAACACTCTCATTCCACAGCTCTCTGTAGTCCTGGTACCTCCCTGGACACCAGAATTAATCCACAAACCAATATCTAATAGCAGCTCTGGAAACGGTGTCTGATGAACATCCAGATGTGGAGCAGGGCTGGAAGCATGGCCAGCGTGGCTCATCCACCCATCTGAACGTATTCCAGGTAAGCAAAGCAATTAAATTGTTTGTTTTCCCCTATGTCCATATAGTTGGGGTTGATGCTGGTTGCTGTTCAGAAGCAATGATAGACAGATCAGAGGCCTTCAGAAGGCCCTGAGAACAACCTCTGTGGGGAGACACAGACATCCCACCAAACAGCAATGCCTAGAAAGGGGCCATTTCTTTTGAACTAATTTTTATTAAGGCTGTACAACATTAGGCTGTCTCTTCATGATCTGCTTTATCATCTGGCTTCGTGTCAGCCACATTTATTGATTTGTAGGATGCCTGCTGACAGACGGTTCTTTATGGGAACTGTTTACCATGAAGCCATTGAGCTGATACTGACGCTTTGTTCTTGCACCACACCAGACCTTATTGAAGCAAATGCACACAGGCCTTCCTCAGAGCTACTTTTATGCAGAGAAGTGGGTCAAAATTGACTGTAGAGAGCCTTGAAAGAGAGATGGAAATGACAGCTATCACAGATGACAGGTGCCATCAATGGGGCCTGTGCAGCACTAAGAGCTTGGTGGTTCATTTGTGTTTGTATCAAAGTCTCCCCAGACCAGGATCGTGCTACATGTGGGCCCAGCCCCATGCCCTGGCACACTCTGCTCCTCCCATGGGAACCAATCCCATTCTTCCCACCTGGTCCTGCCCTCCTACGCAGTGTGGACACAGGCCAAAGTCCTTGGACACAGATGGCCGAGGTCCTTGAACAGAGATGTCTGAGGTTCTTAGACACAGATGGGCCAAGGTCATTGGGCACAGATGGCCTGCATCAGCTCTTTTAAGGAGCTGTATCGGATGCTTAGAGAAGACGGTGTGATAGCAATGTATTTTACCTGGGAGCTGCTGGCACTTTGTTTGAGTCTGCTCACCTGCTGTCTGAGTGACAGTCTTTCTCCTCTTTTCCAGATGAGATGAAGAAAGTGTCAGTGAGCTACAAGAAGATCCAGTTGGACGTCCCATATTCTAAGGAAGTTGTGCAGAACTGTATTCAGGAGACTCTGAATTTTTTCTACTTCCTCCTAAGAAACAGAGAAGACACAGACTTCATTTTGAAGGATATTGGCACACTTGTCATCCGGGGAACAGAAGTGACAATGGCATTTTGTGAAGAATTTTTACTAAGCCTCAACAAGTCTACATACGGGGTAGAAAAGTTGCTAACTGTAAGTTTATTGTTTTTCCAGTGCTCCTTAGAGTGGGTTTGACATCACATCAAAGGAGTGGTGAACTGAGCCCTGTTGGCCAGCTGTAGCCTGTTGGGTCACTTGAGCTAGGCATGGTCTGTAGCAGTGAAAGCGTTCTGTGGTTTCTTTCTTTCCTTTGTGGTGGTTTAAGGGTGCTCGGAAGGTACGCGGTCCTACTTTTGCTGGGCAGGGGAAAGCCCTGGAAGGACCTTGCTATAAATAGGGAAAAGGCCAACGCAATGGCAGGGGTGATGATGATCACCCCATGGTCTGGACATGAGACTGAGGTGCAGAGACACCAAGGCCTTGATGAGACCAGCCCATTGTGGCTGCTGGCACACTGCTGGTGTAGTTCTTCTGTCCTGACAGAACAGAAGGAGCCAGTGGCAAGGTTCCTCCATGCTGCATAGGCATGCAGGCTCTTGGGAGGTCTTTGGAAGGACTTTGGGCATAAAACCAGCTCTCAACCATTTGCTCTCGGTTCAGCTATAGGTAAAGAAAGCCACCTCATTGCAACCAGCAACCACGAGCCCAGTCTTGCAATGGGCCTTCCCTTGTGTTTGCCACCTTTGACTTCTTCCATGGTCTTGCGTTAAAACACAAGGTAATTTGGCAGAGAATAAAACCCCTTGTGTTCCAGCTTGTCCTCAGATATCAGAGGGGCTGGGGGCAGCTGGGCTTAGATTATGAGTGATGACTAATTCAGCGCTATAAGTCTGGTCACGTTATATATATATACCTCTCAAACTTTCACCGTTATGGATATACAAACAGTGCATTGCATGTTCAGCCTGGTTGCACTCCATGAACTCACACAGCCATAGGAGTTTGGTCACATTCAACAAGAAATTTTCACAGCTAGCTTAATGAATAGTGTAGTTTATTGAAGCAGCAACAATAATAATACAGGTTCTTATGGATTGCTGGTGATCAATACACTGTCTGCAAAGCATGTGCAAATATCAAGAATATAAATAATATAGCCAACCACAAATGTGAAAAATAGGAAGCTACTCTATAGAGATTTCTAAGTTTTCCCGGGGAAGCACTTGGTATAACCAAGTGTTTGAGTATTACCCAAAGGCGTACCTATGGGAGGAAAGAGAGGCTCAGCCCATTGACTGATCCCAGAAGTCACAGGTGTTTTTGCAAGGGGATCTTACCTAACATCCCCCCTCTCTTAAGCCATTTTTTTATTATTTTCCATTTTCAAGGTGGAGCTTGAGTGACTCTAGTTATACATATTTCTGTTATGACTGGTGTAAAATATTCTTGCTTTGCTTTCAAAGGTATAGACTAGGAAAATTTAGGGCACAAGCTCAGTGAGGAGCGGTCGTACCTTGGTGGCGGGTAGTTTTTGAGATGGAGTTGTGTTTTGGTAATGACATTGTAATGAGCAGAGATTGCACAAAGGAAAGCAGTTTGTCAAAAGATGACAGGCTGTTAGCTCAGGGTAGCAAAGTTTCCGTAGTATCATTAAGTTCCCGTCTTTGCAGTGTTACCACAGAGCCTGGCCGCGGTGTCTTCACTCCACCCTTCGTGCTGTTTCCAAGGTTTCAGGTTATATTTCTTAGGGAATCACCACGGAAGGGATTCCTTGCATACTAGTTGCACGCCGCCATGGAGGCCTCCTTGATATTATAACTTTCCTTAATGTGTGAATAATGCCCTATCATTTATATAAGTTTAATTTCCATGTCACTCTCAGTAATTATTCCACACCTGGTAAACAAGAAGTCTACTGCCTGATGCCATCCTTGCAAAAAGGCTGGTGAAGTTCCTCACCCTAGCAGAAGACATGCTGTGCAGCTTGATTTAGCAAGGTGCTGAGGCACTTGGCCAGAAGTTTATTGAGAGGCCGCTAATTCTTCGAGCTACAGAAAGGCCACTGTGAGCATTGAGTTCATTTCCTTGGAGTCACATCAGATCTTTCTGTCTCTGTTGCAGAAGAAATGTGTCATACCAGATGAAGAAGTCACTCTGTTTCCAAGCCATTTCTGCCATGTCCACCAGCTGCCACAGTGAGTATATTTGTTTCTGCAGCCCTCGTCTGACCAAGCACAGATGTGCTCAGCTCATGTTTGGTAGTGATCTGTCAAATTGCTGGTTTGCAGTTATTTAATTTCATCTTTACTTTTGCTTAGTCTAGAGTGATGCATCCTCCATTATTGATCATGGTTGCATTTTACCATTACTCCCATCAGAGAGAAGTGGTTTGCTAGGGGAAAGGATTTGAGGCAGCCCCCCTAACATTTCATCTGCTCATTCTCTTTCCATTGGTAGACACTGCCCTAACATATAACAGGAATAAGATCCTAATAAATCCATTGTTTTGAGTAGAACATGGAAAGCTTCTCTTGGAGGGTGGATCAAAGACTAGATGCATGCAAGTCCTCTGTGTGTGATGTTTCTGTGCCTTCTGTGAAACTCAAGGAAAACAAAGTATCTCAAAAATGCTGAGCCATTCCTGAGGGCAGCACTGCTTGACGTTTCCTTTAGTGGCCTAGGACATGAGGTTGACTCTGTAGAGATACCTTGACATTCAGCCGGCAAAGAAGCCCTTTTCTCAAAATGGTGCCGCCTTCTTATTTTCAGGTTTGAGATTAGGGTAATGCCTCGGAGAGTTTCTCCCATGGACCAAGAGATACTTGCAGAATTCAAGAGTGGTCTCAGCAGCATGGGAATAAGAGGTACCGTTGGTGACTGATTCCTGGCAGAGGGTTGTGCGTTTGCCTGTCTTCATTACTGGTGGGTGTTTAGGGCCCAGGCCACAAGAGATGCCTGGGATGGTGGAGGCCCCCTCTGTACCTCTATTTACCCCTTCTGGTACATCTCAAAGGACTCATTTTACAGGAAGACCCCAAGAGGGCTCAGCACAACCAATTGCAGTTGGCAGTGCTGAATTACGCTTTGACCCTGCACTTCACGCCCTGGGATGTACCTCTTCCGTTTTAGGAGTTTGTTTGTCCAGAAGGAAGTGAACGTTGAGAAGGTCCTTTGGCAATGTGCATCAGAAACTCTGCCTTGAGTTGTGGGAGACTGGGGGGTTGGAGTCTTTCTTGGAATCACTGTGGTGTGGTTCCATGAGAAAAATCACGTAGAAAACAACTGTGCAAAGGTTGCTAAGCTGTGCTGAGACCTCACGTCTCTTTCAAGACTGAGAAGTCTAGCTCTTTGTCCTACATTCCTCAGGAACATGAGAGCTATAATGTGTTTGATTTGAATGTGCCACAATAGCACATTCTCCCAAATGGAATTTTCTCCCAAAAGAGACTGTTAAGCATCAAGATCTGCCTTCCCCAAGAAGCCGCTGTGCAGAGGAGGACTAGACAGAGCAGAGGAAAACTCCCACTGAAAAGAATAATGTGGCTATCGAGGGTTGAATGGGATCAAGGGCTAGTGTCAGGAAGGGCTTAAGATCTCCCTCCGAGAAAAGACGTTTCAGAAGGAACCCCAGCAAGGCCTCAAGCAGAAAAGATCTGTGCCTCCTCCTGCCTATTCTTAGAAGTTTTCTCCTTTCACACTTGCAGCAGCTGTTCATCACACATTTCGCCTTCTACGAAGAGATGTTTCTGCAGACTGCTTAGCCAGAGCTCTGATGGAGGAAGAAGCAGAGGAGAAAATGGAGGCAAAAGGGCTCTCTAACAGGTGAGACTCTGAAAGGACTCCATTAGAATAGCCTCGTGCTCTGGTGCTTGTGTGGGATGCTTTATAGGCTTTTTCTTGGCAGTGCTGGGATAATGGCTGGACTCAATGATTTTAAAGGTCTTTTCCAACCTAATGATTCTATGATTCTATGCAATAATGGAAGTTGGAAGGGCTCTCAGGAGATCCTAGTCTAACAGGCTGTTCCAAGCAGAGCCAGCTATGAGCTGAGGACAGACCAGGTTGCTCAGAACTTATCCAGTCTTGTCTTCAAAGCCTTCAAGGCTTAGAGACTACCCAAGCTCCTGGAGAAACCTGTTCCCCTGTTTCTTTTGGACCTAGTGCTTTTATGAATTCAGAAGGGTTGTTAACACATATCACCACACAGTGTATTTCCTTGCTGGATGGGAAGTCCCACAGTACTTGGACTGCTTTGCAGTGGTCAGTGTAACAGCCCAGGAGGGGGGTACCAGGATCTCCAGGTGCCTGTCATTGCATAGGAGGATGCAAATCCTCTTGTTGTTCCATCAAGAGGGCCACATCAGGCTGCGTGTCCCAGAGCCTTCCTTATGGGTAAAGCTCATCTTGAATTTCTGGTGGCCCACCTGAGTGTTACAGCTCAGGTTTCTCCCTTTGTCTGTGGAGGGGAAGACAACTGGGTGAAGAGAACTTGCCTTGCTGCTGAAGCAGGTGGGCAAAAAATGGAGAAGAAACTCTTCCTGCAGTCATACCAACTCATGCCAGCATGTGTTTTTAGGCCGTGGCCACAATGCACAGGCACAGAAGGAAGATGGCACAAAGAAACTGCTTTTGAGAACCCTGAATTGCCACTGCCTACTTGGGAAGAACACAGGTAGACAGGACAGGTACGTAATATGGATTGAGGCAACTGTTGTGTTACCTGGTTGTAGAAAATCAAGAGAAATAGGTACATTAAAAAATACACAGATACCCATTCTGAGTAGATCTCTTCTTCTGGCTCATTTTCCCATTCAATTACCTATTTTGGGTATTGTTCATCTCAGAAAAGGAACTGTAGCCCTTTTCAAAAAGTAGTTCTTTGATGACTTAGCTCAACAGCAAGCTGAGAGAAAAAACTACAAGATACAGAGGACCCAGGTATGGGAGTATCAGCAGAGCAGCCTTTTTCTGGTTGGTTTGGCACTGAGTTGGGAAGATCTCCAAGTCCCAGCAGCATTGCTCCCTCCAAAAAGCAGGGTGGGTGACTGTGGTTTTCACTCTTGCCTGCTTACTGCTGTGAGGGAGGAATTGCAGGTAGAGGCCAAGGGGCAAAGCAAGCAGCCAGCCATCTAGTTGGGGCATCAGTTGGTCTGCTCTGTCCCTGGAAAGGAGACCACCTCTGCCCAGGCACTGGTGCTGGAGCTCGAGCAGGATCTCTCCCAGTCATATGGCTTGAGTCAGATGCAGCTGGCAGCGTGGAAAGGGAGAGCAGTTTCTCCCATGTCTCTCCATGGAGAGCACTCTGGCCATTCTTCATAAGCAAAATGGCTGACACATTATTTCAGCTGCTCCTTGGTTGCAGGGAGCCAGCATTTTGTGAAACGGCAGGACCCACCTATTTTTGTGCTGCTCTATGGTTTGCTGATGGCCATGTCTCCACCCCACCCTTTCTGGTTCAGCCAGAAGCACGTGAGAAAAGGAGGCACCTGCCCACTACACGTATGGAGGCCACCACTTTTGACCACGTCCTGCCATGAGTGTTTCTCTACTGCTCTGTGGGCTTGCTGCTAGTTTTGAAAACCACCATACCCACCTGACCCCAGCTCTTGATTCTGCAAGAAATGCATCTGTTGTTGCTTAAAATACCAGTAAGCAGCAAGGATGTGGTCAAGGGTTTGACTAATGTCAAGCCAGAAGTGGTCTTGGAGCATGGTTTCCAACAACACTGGAGAAATATATATTCCGCTTTTGTTTTCAAACTGAAAGCAAGTAGATGTGCACCATCCAGATGTCACGTTAGTGTTGCTCCTGTGGCAAGACCAGCTTCTCCCTTTTTCAAACCAGCATGGGGTTCCTGTCATTTGTCTGTCTTGCAGCTGCCTCAGGAGGAAGAATATAACCTCAGCCCCCCAAAGACCACCTCTGATACAGAAGAGGGTCTACAAATGGCGGAGGCTTGGATTCAAGCAAGGAGGCAGTTTCAAACTGAGCGGGAAAGCTTAGTGGTCCTTGAGAAATGGCTGTCTCAAAAACCTTCCCTCAGCTGTCAAGAAGAGAGATGCTGGGAAAGAATAAAGGCACACAGAGCAGACAAGAGGGCTGCTACCAAATCGGCCATGACCAACAGCCTGGAGGTAAGGATGGGAGTGCCTGGGACATAGCATCAGTCAAATCAGTGGAGCGGAGCTGCTTTAACCCAGCTGAGGCTGCACTGATGGGCATGGTGATCCTGGATAAAGGGGATCTCAGGGTATTTTCTAATCCTTCCCAGTGCTTACCACCAAAGAGCCACCAGTTCCGAAAGAAGGGTACTGTTCCCCTTATTTGTGCACCGTACCCCAAGGCTCTTGTCACATTGCATAAATTCCTGCTCAAAAAGCAGCTGAATATGGTGGGTGTATTCAGGAAGGCCGGTATGGGCAGGAAGAAGATCACAAGAGAAGATTTCATTAAAGTCATCAAGGAGGTAAGTAATGAACTGCTGCAACTCTGTACCTAGAGCAAGTCCCCGGAGGAAGGAAGAAGCCCATTGCCTCACAAACTTGGAAGACAGCCACTGCTCAGTAATGTGGCTGTCGGGATCCTGCTGTAGACCCTGAATGGGCATTGAGTTTCCTAGGGTTGACATTTTGTCTTTCCCTCATCAGCCTCCTGCATCTGCCCACTGTACTGCCTTTCAGTACATGCTTGCACAGCACAGCTCTCACTGGCCCTCACTTTCCACAGACTGCAGCATTACAGAGGTCTGAAGAGCACGTTCAGGTTAATAGAGTTTAGCAGTGCAGATCTTAACTAATATTCCTGAAACCCAGAGTTCTGGCATGTTTGGCAGAGTAAAGGCTGAAAGCTCTGCAGGGGGCAGCAGAAGACCGGTCAAGTTGTGAATGCTTTGTAAATGCAGGGAAAGCCCATCAGGTTGCCTTTGTGCTGGGCTTCCCTGCAAAAGCCTCTGGAACAACAGCAAAACTCGTCCCTCCCACTCTGGCTTGCCCAAGCCTTGATCCCACTGACATTTTCTGTTTTGGTTGCCAGACCAAAGTTCCCATCAGCAACAAGGATCTAGAGGATGTGTTCATCTTCTTGACTTCCTCAAAACCAAGGAATTATATAAGCGCCAAAAATCTGATTGACTGTCAAAAACAGTGGCAGGAAATGATGAAACTACAGTCCCAGGAGACCAAAACAGGTGAGAGAAGAACACTGGGTTGGGAAGGCTTCTCTATACAGGCAGGGAATGCCAAAGTGAATCCAGAACATGGCTTCTTAAGACCATTGCCATAGAGCAGAGTGGCCTGAAGGAGACTTCTAGGGAGAAGCTGAAGAGTCAGAGGATATGCAATTATGCAGTCAGCCTAACGGCAGGAGACAGGTTATCCCACCTTTCAGGTTGGGATCAAAATCTGAACCTAGCAGTTTAACATCCTGTACTAGGTTTTGTTTGTTAGCATTCATCATCAAAGCACACCCTTTCTCCAGCTGTTGGTGGCAGCTGGAAAACGCTGATTCAGAACAGCTTATTCTTCAGTAATCTCTGTTGGGAGTTCCAATCAGCACAATATGACAAACCTCTTTGTTTGAAACATGGATCAGATGTTCCTTTCTGCCACACTCTTAACATGGCTTCTCTGGGCATTTTTGTTTGTTTGGTATTTAATCTATCCTAGAAGTAGAAGTTCAGTTCCAGAAATCCACCTGCAAAACTGCCACTTGTCCACCTTCTGCGGGGGGCACAGCCAAAGGGATGAAGCCTATCCTCCTACTGAGCCCAAAAGGAAGTTAATACACTTGGAAGTTCCACCAATCAACACTGAGCCAGAACGAAGACATCTGAGCTATGATGAAATGGAAGAGACTGGAAAACTCTCAAGAGAGAGGAGACAGCAGGAGAAGGTACTATGTATGCAGTTGGAGAACAAGTGCATCTGCATGCCTTGGCACATATGGGGAGGTTTAGAGGACAGTGATGCATTAAAGGAAAGGGCAAGGGGTTATGGTGAATATTAGTTTCTCAGTAGTCCCTGGAACCGCATGATCACTTGCAGCGGAGGTGCTGCAAGCCGTCTCAAGCAATTTGTTTGGCTTCTGAACAATGAGATAAACACTTCCTGGGTAACTGGCAAGAAGAAGGAGAAGTTAATAGAAACATTTAGGTTGGAAAAGACCTCTAGGATCATTAAGTCCAACCTTCAGCCCAACATCTCCCTGACCACTAGACCACGTCCCGACACACCACATCTACCCATTTTTTGAACACCTGCAGGAATGGTGACTCCACCACTTCCATGGGCAGGCTGTTCCAATGGCTAACCACTCTTTCAGCAAAGAATTTCTTAATATCCAATCTACCTCCCCTGGTGCAACTTGAGGCCATTACCCCTTGTTCTGTCATTAGTTACTTGGGAAAAGAGGCCAACACCAGCCTCGCTACAACCTCCTTTTAGGTAGTTGTAGAGAGCAATGAGGTCTCCTCTCAGCCTCCTTTTCTCCAGACTAAACAATCCCAGTTCCCTCAGGCACTCCTCATACGACATATTCTCCAGACCCCTCACCAGCTTTGTTGCCCTTCTCTGCACCTCAACGTCCTTCTTACCCTGTCGTGCCCAAAACTGGATACAGTGCTCAAGGTGCAATCTCATGAGTGCCGAGTACAGGGGCACAAAGTTGAAGCAGTTTCTATGTCTGGGGACAGAGTCATCTTCTGATCATCTAGTTGACCTGTCCGCTGGACTATGAATTGTCCCTTAGGGTGATGATAAGCACTTAGTCCTGTTCAGTTGTGAGGCTCAGTGCAAGATGGTCCAATGGAACTGTAAGATCAACTTGCTCGTTCACTCACTCCTGAATGTTTTTTTCGGAGCCTCTTGTGTTCAATGAACTCTGACAGAATCCAGGATTGCCTCCTCTTGCCGGTGTGGTGCCCCATAGTCACTGGCAATGGGGAGAGTGCTGGGTGGGAACAGAACTCCCAGGGGAGTGCCTGCCCCCGGGATCC
This sequence comes from Coracias cyanogaster, assembly GCA_033124195.1. Lineage (NCBI taxonomy): Eukaryota > Metazoa > Chordata > Aves > Coraciiformes > Coraciidae > Coracias > Coracias cyanogaster. The sequence continues at coordinate 10,984 of JAVSBS010072545.1, forward strand.
CATTGCAGCCTGCCACTCCTGTTTGCACACACATTTGAGATGAATCCCTGCCTATAGCTTCTCTGAAGGGAATGCAGCAACTCCAGGGCCCCACTAATGTGGACCTGCCACTTTACTTGCAGAACAAAGACAGCCCGATAGAATGGAAAGAAAAGTGCCGCATGGTGAGATCTGGGGATGGCCCCCTCCATGAACACCGCCTGCCATCAACTATAGAGACTGACCTGGGAGAACTGGTTGACCAATATCGCAGGAATGCTGCCATGAGCTATCTGAAGAGCGCCAAGCTGTGTAAGGAGTGCAGTGTTAACGTCACCCATCCAACACTGCAGAAAGGTAAAACAAAGACCAAGGGCCTGATGTGAAGGCACTAAATCTGACAAGTTCATGTCTCTTCCCACATGCAGAAGCAGGATGAATGTCAGAGGGCACTGCCAATGGAACACATTTGCAGCCCTTGCAGCACTGTGGCAAATGCTGCCAGTTAAGCTGAGCAATATGATCAGCAGGGACAGAGCAGGGCTGAGATATCAAAGGGTGCTGCAGGTCAGCCAGGGCCCTCTCCTGTTGTCCCTGGGATGGTAGCCGGGTTCAGTTGAGACTGCAGCTCACAAGGCTAGTTTGTAGCAATAGGGCAGGTCCAGGAACTCAGACCATGATCAGGATCAGTGAGTCCATAGACAGGGACACGCATGGCTGTGACTGAGCTGCAGACTGCCATGCCTACAACATCTAGCTGTTGTGCTGGTTCAGCCATCATCATTTTACACTGCCATCAGTTGCCTGATCACACAGGCCAACGCTGAACTCAGCAACATCACCTCAGAAGTCTTCTTTCAAACAGCCTGCCATAGGTTCTGTGAGCCCAGTTCCTCTGCTGCCCACTGTGGTGCCAGCATCACCCACCAGACCCAAAAGACAAAGACGGCTCCTCAG
>JAVSBS010072546.1:0-11791 GCA_033124195.1 Coracias cyanogaster
AGGGGCAGTCTGAGCTGGGGAGTGAACTAGAGCTGACTGGTATACTGCAAGAAGAGTAAATGGGAAGATGGAAACTTGTGTTGCTACTAACATCTGAGAACTGTGGCAGTTTGAATAGGACACAAATGAGGCTTCAGATGTTTAAATGCTTATTAAACCAGCCCCCTAAAATTTGTGAAGTAGGATCCCTAAATAATAAGAATAGTTTCAAGATGTTTATGTTTTCTTCCATCTGTTCTTATTTCCTTGGGAATTTGTTTTACTGAGAGAAAACAATGATCTTTTCACTTTTTATGAGCACCATGGCACCACTGACACATTGCTATGGAAACTGGAACTTCAATATTTTAGTGTTAAAACTTCAGGAGAAACACGCAGGTACAGTCAAGCCCATTCCAACTTATTTGCATACATTTTTCTTAATTTACTGATCTTTCCGGTTAACTGTGTTTTTCATATATATCAAGATGAAACATGGGCTTCCTTCAGCGTGGTAACTGCTTCCTGGCTTTCACGGAAATTGATTTAACAGCTTCAGTTTGTGCAAATGGACCCACATGTGTGTACAGGGTTCAGACTTTCCAGTGACTGGGAACCAGTGACTTTGATAGACTCAAGTTTTGATTGTCCCATCTGAGATAATAAATTAACTCAGTATATTCTGAAAATCCTGTCCACCAGGCAACCTAACTATTAACTGCCCATGACTGGTGGTTAAAGATAGTCTGGATAAAGAGCCATCTTTACCTGAACACTCATCCTACTGATCAGCCATGTGGAAATTATGACATGAAATGGTATCTCTATTCACAGTAGAAACAGTTTGATGCATATTAAATTATTTTTGTTACCAAAATCAAGTAAGCTTTTTAAACTAATACACTTCAGTCTCTCTGGCTTGTCCAGAAGAAAACACATGACAGAGAGCAGAAATCATATCCTGTGGCAGCAGCTTCTGCAATTACATCACAAAGCATGTGGCTAGCCTCAACATATCCAATGTACATGTGCTCCTGTGAGTGGTAATAGCAAATCAGATATTTTTCAAAATATTGAATGCTTGTTAACACTACATTTACATCACTCCACTGTTACAGTATCAGCTGTCATTGAATTGTCAAACATCAGTTTTCCTAAGTATCTTAAAATATACAATCTGTCTTCAAGGACACTCAATGCCAAAACATCATTTTTACCTCATCAGCAAACATGTCAAATTATTCATTAATGTGTTACAGGGTTAATTATGTTCATTACACCATTAACAAATCTTATGCCTTCTCTTACAAGTGCATTTCTGCTACACAGAACACTTATCCTTATTACACAAACCTACTAAGTTGTTAGCAAGGTCTCACAGCAGGACTCCTGCCTCCTCACCATTACCCCCTACTTTTTTTCAGCTGGGAGAAGCTGTTGCTTTGTCTTTCTCAGGGACATTGCAAGTTTGGCTCGTCCTATGCCAGGAGAGAATAAAAAAGGAAAGGGAGGAAGGTTTGCTCTCTTGCAGGTGCAGGCGAGGAGATGAAGATGCTCGTCTTCTGTTGAGGAGGAGTGCAAGAGTGGAAAGCCCTGGGTCTATTTAAAATGCATACATTCTCTATTTATTTATAAATAATTCATATTGCTTGGATGAAAAAGAATGGGAGTAACTTTCCATTATGTAAACCATTTCTCAAAAATACCATTTGGTATTTAACAACTAAAAAAGACTGATGGCAGCAATTGTGAGATATAATCTGTGTATCAATGAATTATTTAGACTAAAAACAAATGCTCCAGGATGGAAGAGCATTATTTTTTTTTACTTTAAATCTCACTGTCATCAGTGAGTGTAGTTTAAGTCTAGAAGTAAACATAAGAGAAGTGGTTGGACCCAAATAATTTGTTTCCTTGCTAATAAACCTAATACAGTCCAGGAAATAGCCCTGACTGAACCCACCATTGAAATGAACTGGAGAAGCAAAGGAACACAGTGCCTCAGGGCAGCAGAGTGAGGTTTTGCTCCTTGTAATAAAGCAGATGTTATTCAAAGAAGATAAAAAACAGAGATTGCTAATCCTCTGTGTTTCTAGCTGCTACATAGTGTTGATTTAGAAAGGGTCATGATGGCAAGAACCCAGCTAATGTCACTCTTAAACACACTATAAAAAGCTACTGTGCGTGTTAGAAATCTGTCTAATGGGAAGCACATGGTAATATTCAAAGAAACAGCAATTAATCATACAATAAAATGATTCATCTATATCATACACTAAATGAAATGTGAACATTACTCCAAGGATATTTTAAATATTAAAAAGAAATTTGCACATTAGTATTAGGGAAAAATTATGACTTCACTGTTTATTATAGTCTACATGCTCATGATGAGGCTACACTGTCATCACAGGCAGGTTTGGGTTTCCTTTCCACTCCAGTCTACCCAAGCACATAATATCTGTTAAGAATCATCCTTTTCAGCAGGGGCTCTACAGAACATAGGTTTGTGCATCATAACCAAAACAGAACACCCGAGAACCCCAGATTACACCTAAATGTAGACAGTAAGCAGAGGTCTGCAAGCTCTGAAGGCCAGAAGATCTTGCAGGTCTAAAAGCAGCTGGCAGAAATATGACCTTAATCAGAAAATTTTTCTTACAATGCAGGTTAGTGTAAAAATTTTGACTGAGAAAAATGTGCAGTTCAGATGAATCTACATGGAGTTTGGAGGCTATCAGTCAGAAGTAATCATTTGTTGCACAAAGTTGACACCTCATCCTGTTACCAAAATCTGGTAAATGTTTAGGCTACAACCCTATAACATGTGGACTGCATGAATATTTGCACTGAGTGGCAGTGATTCATTCCAAAGACCATTTAATCCTGCAACTCTTGCTTACTTAAAAAAACAAATTTTTTTTTTCAATTCAAAATGTATAGTTGTGTGTAAAGCTTGAAGCTGAAATTGTATTACTTGCCCTCAGTGTCACATTGGTACTCCAGCTATACACTCCTTTATTAATATGTTAGTAGTTGTCTCAAACCTTGCCTGAACACTGAGACCTATTAATTTTCTTGCATTTGTAGTCTCACTTTAAAACAAAAGCTCTTTCATTTTGAAACGGCAAAAATCTCCCTTGTTGTTCTAATAATTACTTTAACTCGGTTCCCCTTGGTTGGGGAATGATGAAGTGTGATGGCTTGTCAGTACAGAGCAAAATGCTACCAGGAAAATGGAAGGCCTGTACTTGAATGTAGAACACTTATTTTCAAATAGAAAATAAAAAATCAGAAAGATAAGCAAATTGTTGCATATCTACTGTACTTAAATTTCTACGTATCTACTCCCACAAGAAATCCTTATGACAAAAATGTTCCTAGTGATTTCAGTGACTTTCTATTGAAGCTGGAAGATGTTACATACTCAGAAAAATTATGCAGGACCTTTTTTCAAGCATGATTTATAAGTCTAAGATCTAATCTTAAAGTTATCCGCAAAGACAGTTTAGACAACAAAGTTACTCTGTATAAAAAGTAAACATATATATCCTTGTGTCAGTTTTCTGGAGTTCACAAAAACATGTTTTAGCAGTAGTACTAATTGTAGTAGGATTGCCAGCAACAGCAGCATGAAATTTGTTGGCAACTTCAGATCTTTTTGAGGGCGTCCATTTGTACATCAGAAACTTAGGAGCTACCTAACCATAAACTGTGGTTATGTTCTCATATGCTAGCTTTCATGGTAGCAATTGATGTCATCTCAGTGCAGAAAAATGGTCAGTTGTCTACTACTAAACCAGATATGAGGTCTCAATTTTGAGTTCTGATGATGCAATCTCCCTTGCGAACACTGGGGTCTTGGTTGCAGGATAACCTTAATAATGTGAATTTGCAACACATCCAATTTAAAATACAAGTTTATATAAAGAGGTCATATCTTTCATTAGATCAACTACTGTAGCTCGAAAAAGATCACAGGCTTTTGAGCATAAATTCTTTGTTGCATCCAAAACAGGTTGGAAAGTTCAATGCTAAATGCAGACGGATAACAACTGCTCTGAATATAATTAGCAGTGTTAACCAGTATGACCACATGAAAGAAAAGGTTATTGGTATCTATAGAGTAAAAGGAGAGGTGATAAGCTGGGTTTCTCGTGATAATAAAAGACAGGCAGGCTATTTATTACCTGCAGAACACTAAGAAATTAGCGAGAGAGAGGGATAATAATGACCCAAGAACAGTAGCTCTGTGAAGTCTATTATTTTACTACTCAGTAGAATTAAGAATTACAATTCCCAGAAATGAAAAGTCAAGGGAGAAAGGTCTTTATAAAGAAATACTCCCATGCTGGTAATGGATGTCTCTATCCCCGTTGTCTGTATGTACCCCATTTATGATGACACTTGAAACATGATACAGCAACAGAAAGCAAAGCTGCTGGAATGCAGAAAAACTACCAGCCTGTGGCATAGATCATTATTGGTGTTTCCATGGAAAGAATGGCCATGCTGTGGTTATTTGAGCTGTTCTGTATCAGCTCAGTAAGTGCTGGAGAAATTACTACCAGAATCTGGAAGAAACAGAATTTAAAATGACCTTTGGTTCTAGCTCCAGAAATGAGTGCAGTCTCCCTGTGAAGGCAGGGGATGGAAGCCTGGCTAGGGATACAAACTGCCACTTATGCCTATTTCCATGCCCTCTTGCCATCTATTTTGTTTACAAATTAAAAGAACCCAAATCTTTGAAGGTGCTTAGAGCGCACATCTCCTGTTGAACTTACTAGCTTGTTGTTTATTGCACTTGGGTACCTATGTTTCTTATCTCTGTGTTCTGAGAGATCTCAGCACCAGGATGAGACTTGCAGACAGCACTGCCCCAACCAGCACCTGGGACAGGAACCAGGATACACCTGGGAAGATGGCTGATAGGGGGCCAGCAGACATGACTGGAAAAAGTGAGATTGTTAGGAGTGTCCTAGAGCACTCCTTTCCTGCAGCCTATATGCAGCTGACCTAGTCTGTCCATGCTTATCACTGCCACATCTGAGCGCATGCTTCTGCAAAAGGCTTTCTTATGCTCTTTCTTGCAATGCAATTAAATAGATCTAGCAAATATTCACATATGCATTGAAAAAGAAATAGTTGCTCTGTCTAGCTGATTCCCAGAGTACTATGGGTCCTAGAGTTCCCAGAGTTCATGGGTCCACATGGCATCTGACGGGGCCTGTACAGTATACATAAAATTTTATTTTGAACATCATTAACTGATGCTGTGAGTGGACATTTTGAAAAAAAAGAACCTGTTTGCAGTTCTAATCTGAGTCTCCTAATTTGGATTTTCCAGGTTTTCATCACATTTTCTTTTATCTTTTGAATCACAAGCACTTGGTATGATCCTGTGAGCTTTCTTTTCCTCTCTCACTCATATTCTACCACTTTATCAGTGTAAAACTTTCTAAAAAGAGCTGAGGATGTGACTGGAAAATATTCTCCATCTCCAATATTTCCCTGAGCTTTCTGCAGTGTACTATATTTCCCTCTGAAGTAAGTTTGCAAAATAGCTTAATGTTGCTATAGCTCCATGAAAAATATAATTCTTTGGTTTTATGATGCTGAAATTAACTTAGATGTGGAAGAGCCAAAGATATTTTAGGAGATCCGCATAATAATATACTCTGATCGCCTTTGTCTTACAAGCCACAGAATCACAATCACAAGCATCTTTGTCAAGCTGTGAACTCTTAAGGAGAAGTATCTAGCCTTGATTAAAGGCTGGGAGGGGTAGAGAATCCAGTGTGTATACAGAAAATTGTTCCAATGCATATTCACCCTCAGTACTAAAATTGCTTGATATGATTAGTGGCAGATTACTGAATTTTCCCTTAATGCAACCAGTCAATATACTATGATATATGCGCAGAAATTGTTGCAAGTTTTCCTCACTCTTAGAATCATAGAATCATAGAATGGTTTGGGTTGGAAAGGACCTCGTCTACTTGCAACCCCTCCCACTAGACCAGGTTGCTCAAAGCCTCATTCAACCTCCAGGGATAGAGCATCCACAACCACCCTGGGCAACCTCTTTTGGTGTCTCAGCACACTCAGTGTAAAGAATTTCCTTCTAATTTCCAATCTAAATCTCCCCTCTTCCACTTTAAAGCCATTACCTCTTGTCCTGACACTACGGGCCTTTGTGGAAAGTCCTTCCCCAGCCTTCTTGTAGGCCTCCTTCAGATACTGGAAGGCCACAATAAGGTCTTCCTTGAGTCTTCTCTTCTACAGGCTCTTATACCATGTTGATGATTGCTATTTTCCCAGTTATTGTTAGAGCAGTTAATGACACTTCCTGAAATTTCCTTCACTATCTCTGCATTGACCAAAGTTATGGTAAAGTATGTTTAGAGGAAAAGGTTAAAACCCTTTTGTAGTAATGAAATTAGAGCAAACATCCTTTTGCATCCATCAGATGTGAAATCTATTGCGCAAAATCCATTGCACGCAATGGATTTCAGCTGAAAAACTCTGTTCTTGCTGTGTCTGATGAAGTCCAAGGTTTATCAGCTGGGACAGGTATTTAATTAGAGTTACATTGCAAACAAGGCTAAAAATGTGTCCACTGTGAGGAATAAAGAGAAAGATATTTACCATAACTGTAAGGTGAGAATAATTTCACTAAAATCAGTGACAATTGTGTCAAAGAAAATTAGCTCAGAGTCTTACCTAACATCTGTTTTTAACACATTACAGGCCATCTTCTGCCATTCTTGTTACCATTAAATCATCCCTTTCATGGTAAAATGCTGTAGAAAATGGCCCTTTAAAGTATACTCACTTCTGTGCAAATGGTCAGAACGGGATGAAGAAGTACCCAAATGAAAATGTGGAAGTTACGGTAAATCTCTGTTGTGTTCCACTACTTCACAGAAGGGCCGTGGTGCTTATTTGAAGTGCTCAGATGGCAAATTAGCTTTTACCAGCCTTTCTGTTTCAGCCACTGATTACAGCTATAAGCCTTTGATAAACACGGTGGAATGGGACATTATCCTCATTTGACTTTCTAATTTTAATTTTTATAGATTGCTGCTGTTTTAAAAAATAGCCCTGTTGTAATTTTATTACTAGAAATAGGAACCTGTAGTTTCCTTCCCACTTCAATGGTTACATTATAAATACAAATTTTAAATTAAGGGTAAATAATACAATATATGATGCTCCACATGCTAGGCAGCATTTAGCCAATATTGTTTGCAATCCCAATTGGTAGTGTGGTTCTGAAAGCAGAGATTGCTGAGCAAGGAGTAACCACAGCCCCTCAGTTCTACCACTGCTGCAGAAATGTGAGGAAGTAGGGGGCACATTTGCATAGAAAAATAAGCATGTTACAAAGTATTTCTTTAATTGCAGTTACTTCTGAGAACTGAATTCATGTAAGTGCATGAGTAAAACAAGATTTTAAATCTTCTCTGTTCTAAATATCATACCTCATTTTAAAGTGTAGAGCCTAAACAATAAATTTTATGGATTTTTTTTTTTTTTTTTAATATTAAATAAGGGATTAAAAAACGATAATTTAAATTAACTTCTACATAAAATGGCTCATTGAACTCCACTGATAATTTCTACAGCAAACATAGCTTTATAAACACCTAACATACCAAGAACATATTTTTGGAAATGAGTTCAATCTTAAACAAAACATTCAACTAATTGTGAGTTTAGTACCACTGTTAGCAAGTATTGAATTGGTTAATCCAGCATGATGAGAAAAATGTTGCACTTCGCATTTTTATACCTTTAATATTTGACTACTAGATTGAAATCAGATTTACAATAAGATTTTTAAATATTTGCTTTAGAAACTGCAAACTTCAATCCTCACATATATGATCAGGATGCTGAATTCTGCTAGATTACATCTGCGTAGCATCTCAGAGTTGAGACTGATAACTTGCTTTTCATGTGACTTGCTTTAACATGTTTTACTTTTGAAGATTTGTCTCTCAGGCAGCCTCAGCATAGATTATCCTCCAGGCTTTATCTTAGTCTGGTAATTCTCTCAGAGCAATTTTACAACATTATTATCATGTCTGAGCTCAAGACCTGGAACTATTCTGTAGAAATCAAGGAAATCTCATTTTCTTGTTCCTTCTAACATTTCTTTTAAGTTTCATTCCCCAAAATCCCACTGGAAGAACATCTACCATTAACCATCTACCATTAACCTTAAGGTCTTTTCAGAATTACTGCCTCCAGAACACAATCTTGTTGTTTGAACTTGACCTTCTTATTTTTTATGTTTGTGATGTCTTTAAAAGCACAATGTTCTATAAGTAAATCTTTTGGAGCTAGTTTTTTTATTTTCATTATGCACTTTTACTTCACATATTAAAAGGCATAGAGACTGCTGTTTGACTTGGGATGCTCAATGGTCCCTAACATGTCTCTCAGGTCAAGATAAATGTTTATTCAAAGCTCACAGCTAAATAGAGTAAATCCTCATCAAGGACTCTTTGTTCCTAAATGTCCTTTATTGCCCCTTTGTTCAGGAAAGCTCCTGTCTTAAGTGTCCACTTGAAAATATATTCAAGTGATTCACTATGGTTTTGTTTGACCTTTTGTTAAAGCCTGTCTCTGCTAAGTCACCAATTTCTGACACTGTCTTGAGTGGCTGTTCAGCAAAGGCTTAATGATGCAGTAAAAAAGCTGACAACCCCCGACTTTGTTTCAATAATATTTTGAAGCAACAATCAGAAAATCCTATCAGTAAAACTATCTAAACAAGACTCCAGAATGCCATAAAGCAATAACTTTGGGAATAAAAGCAATGTTGGTGAGATCTAAAGTTTCCTAAAGCACAAAACTTGGAGGAGATAAGGAAGAAGTAAGAGGAAGGTGCTAAAATGTTTCTTTTAAAATTAGAGCTTAAGTTGGCTTCTAAATCAATGGAAAGAGTATCCAGGATACCTCTGAAGACTAGAAGCGGTAGCATTAGTTTCCCTAAAACTGTTGTTCTCCTCCACTGACTGTCCAGAGAACCAGTAGGAATTATTAAGAATTACAACCAGTATTCCTTATCCTTCTGCTGAGCAATAAGTTCCTGAGAAGCAAAGCTAGCTCTTTCTAAAAGCTGATAGCAGTAACATCAGTTGCCCCCTAATCTTCATGACCACACAGTTTGCATGAGGCTTATCACTAATGAAGGCACCATGGGAGGAGCTTTAGCAAGTCCCAGGAGTGTACCTGAAGTGCTGGGGCATAAGCTGTGGGCTCTGAGCTGGAATTGACTTGTGAATGAGTCACAACCTAGCAGAATGTTTTGTTTTTCTATTGGCTTCATGTTGCGGAAGCAGAACCTGGCCCACATATGTCTCTGCTATCACACAGATGGTCATGGCTGGGGTAATGGGTGAGGCCAGGGCTATATAACCAGGAGCTGATGGGTTGGAAGAGCTTCCTGTTGGGTGTGGTTTCTGTTGGGGCTGATTGCATCTTGCTCAGCTCTGTTCTTCCATGTGAGGGCCACTGAGAGAGCCATCTCTGTCTGTTGTGTCCAGCAGGCAATGCTGACGCTACAGTGGGCAGCAGAGGAGCTGGGTGCACAGGAATTTATGGCAGGACTGTCTGAAAGACGACTTGTGAGGGGATGTTGCTGAGTTCAGTGTTGGCCTGTGTGGTCAGGCAACTGATGGCAGCGTAAAATGATGATGGCTAAATCAACATAATAGTAAACAAACCACCACAGTGAATGCAATAATGTGCTCTCTCCCTTTTCTGAGCCTTTGTTTAACCTATGATAAGAATAGAAAAGGACTCTCATTTGGGAAAAGGTAGGTGTCCTGGTTTTAGTTAGAAGAGAACTAATTCTGTTCGGTGATTTTACTTTTTAGCTCAGCCTTTCCTAAGTAGCTGCACTTCCTGAAGTTAATGGTACATTTTTGCAGACAGTGTCTGCTTCTAGAAATAATAATCTTTGAAGTTTAGAGTTACTACCAAGGACTGGTGTGCAGAAAAGGTCTTGCTTATACTTGCTCCTGTGCAGACCAAGGTCACTGCTAAATCTTGTGTACCATGTTGGGTGTGCAGAAAGTAAAAGGCTGCACCTGCAGGGAGGAGTGGACAGGACAGGTGACCCCAAACAGACAAATGAGGTATTCCATCCCATATGCACTGTATTCAGTATAAATCTGAGGGATCATGAGGGTCAAGTGTTCTTCTTCAATGGCCAGTGTCTGACAAAGGCTATGTCTGTTCTGCCTTTGATCTCAATCTGTGCATTCCTGAATCCACTTCCAGAATCCACCTCCTGAATCTGGTTGCCATCTGCTGCTGAGTCCAGTCTGGGACTTCCTCCATGCCTAACCACAACCTCAGTGGTGACAGTGACCTAATTGCCATCAGGGAGCTTGAGTTTGATATTGTTTTTTTGTATATTTGTACATATTTTATATATTTCATGATAGTGTTATTAATTAAAGTTGTTTTAGTTTATTTTCCAGTTAATAAGTCTCTCTCCCTTATTCTCTATCTCTTCTGCTTTGAGAAGGGAGAGGGGTTAACAGAGAGCATCTGTCATTTGTCTAGTGGCTGGCCCAGCTCTAAACCTTGACAGTAGGAAAAATAAATTGTCTGAAGTCCTATCAGTACTTTTACAGCTATTTACTCTATAAGAAACTACAACTATTTTTTCATAAAAATGTAAGAAGGAATCTAGCTGGTTTTACAGCTGTTTGCTCTGCTAGAAACAGAAACTATTTGGTCATATAAATATATAAAGCAAGCCAGCTATGACATTAATTCTTGTTCTACAAGTTAGGTTACTTGTTCTGAAGTGAAGACAGTTATCTGTTACGAATATAATTTGAACTACCTTTGTCAGTACATTTAGAACAGTGTGTTTTGTTTCCACTCATTCTAAGTGTGCAAGAAAGTGAAAAATCCATCTGGATAGAGAAAATTCATAAACTAACATATATACTCGTAAACCAGGAACAGATCTTCTTAAGAAACAGAATTTGGCAGCTTTCATGTTCTTTCCTAAAACACTATGAAATGGTGATAATTCAGTAGGGGGATGAATCAGAAATAAGGTACTGACCCAAACTTTGATTTTGTCAAGTGCTGATGCTACTTTAACATTTCAAATTTCAGTGTTGTGAATTTGCTATCTCAAAAACTGCAGACAGCATATCAATTCAGGTAAATAGTAGTTCTGTTGGAGCAGAAAGTTGCTTTCTGAATAAAAAGTGTGATGTTATTTTAAAGGCTGTGCTATGGATTAGTCACTTGCCAAGATAATAGGGCTGATTCTCCATGGTGCTACTCCAGCTGCACTTCTTCCTGTGCAAATCCATTGTAACATCGCTAAAAACTGAAGTCATACACCCCTGAATCAGGCCTGGAAAGTTTAAGAAAAAAAGAAATGGAGGTGTGGTGAGAAGGTTAATTTCACTCCTACAATATTTCACAACAGTAAAACCAACAAAACGACCTTTTTCTTTTTCTTTTTCTTTTTTCTTTTTTCTTTTTTTTTTTCTTCTTTTTTTCCTTTTCCTTTCCTTGATGTGATAAACTGACCCATTACTTTGCAGAAAGAAGCCGTGCCATTCCAAACTAGCATCATACTGAAGAAGCCGCACAACTCCAAACTAGCGCCACACTGAAGAAGCCACATGCTACCCGAGTCTGCTGGCCGAGCGTTGTCGACCTCACCATCGTCATACGCCGGAGGAGGATAGAAACCGACATATACACACATGCACGCACCACACCACACCAGGTTGACTAAGGGGGAGTGAGTGGGTGGGCGTGG
>JAVSBS010072547.1:0-11724 GCA_033124195.1 Coracias cyanogaster
GTGGTGGCTGCCCCATCCCTGGCACCATTGCAGGGGAGGTTGGCCGGGGCTCGGAGCAACCTGCTCTAGTTGCAGATCTCCCTGCAGGGCTTGGACCAGATGAGCTTTAGAGGTCCCTTCCCACCCAAACCACTCCATGATTCCAAGATACTTTAAAACTCTGAAGTGCTCGTGTGCACAGTCCAGAGGACAAGGATTCCTGGACATAGTGTACAAGGAAGGAGCAATGTCTGTCCCTCAACTGCAAGTTCTCTGTCTCCCCTGCGCAGCTACAGTGCTGGAGCTCTGCCCCTTAACGTGTCCAGCACCTGTTCCCCAGCCTTTGGGTTCCAAATCAGTCCCTCCTTTCCCCGGTTCTCCTCCATACAACAAAGCTTCTCACACTTTCCCGTTGCTCAACCACTCCTTCAGACCTTCCACAGGCTGCAGAGGTCCACAGCCAACGCTAGCAGAAGCCAGCAGTGACAGAGCCTCAACACATCCCCTGTAGGTGGAAGAAGGTCCCCAGGGAACGGCAGTGGGAGGGCAATTGGAGCAGCTGAAATATCAAACCCATGGAGTAGACTCTTTAGGGCCTGAGCCAGGGAGGAGCATCCTTGAGGGTGGTGAAGGAAGAGTAAAGCAACCCAACAAGTTGCAGCGTAGCCAGCAGATGATGCTCCTCGAGTGCAGCCCAGGAGCTACTGGAGCAAGCCCATCTGCTGGAGACCTCTAGCAGGAAAACACCTCAGGCTCAGCAGCACAGACCAGCCTTTAACTCCTTACCTGTCCCCATGCTGTGGAGCAGTTTCAGACGAGGGTTTCCCAGTAGTGGCCTGGCCTTTCTCTCCATTTCTGCAAGCGCAACAGCAAGAATGATTAGGTGGGGAGATGAGGGGGCACGATGTGAGGCACAGGAACTCTACAGGGTGCTTGCTGTTAGCGTCCTCTGCACAGCGCAGGGACGGATTGAAACGAAAGCCCGAGTGGTTTATCGTCATAGAATCATTAAGGTGGGAAAAGACCTCTAAGATCATCAAGTCCAACCATCAACCCAATGCTGCCATGAGTGCTAGACCATGTCCTGAAGTGCCACATCTAGACATTTCTTGAACACCTCCAGGGATGGGGACTCCACTTCCCTGGGCAGCCTGTTCCAGGGCTTAATCACCTTTCAGTACAGAAATTTTTCCTAACGTCCAACCTAAACCTCCCGTGACGCAACTTGAGGCCATTTCCTCTTGTCCTAAAGGAGACAAAGGGCTGCAGTTTTTGGGCTCACGTCCTCATCATCAAGAGCTGGGCCATGCTCAAGCTGCAGGAGGCCCACAGCTTCCATCTGGGTGCCTTTCCTCCCAGACCCTGAAGTGCTGCTTTCTGTGACTCCCTGTGCTCCAGTATTTATTGCTCCAGGACTCCGCCGTGCCCAGAACAATCACGTCTATCTGGGAAGATACCACCAAGCAGAGTCAAACTCTCCAGTGCAGCAGGGCCCTTAGAGCTGTGGGATGACCCAGGGCCAAGGGATCTACCTGATGTCAGCAGCAGTGGAGATTCCCTCCAAAGTGCCACTCAAGGATGCGGTGGTTTGGCTCTTACTGCCTGTTTCAGGGCTGCAAGAGAAGACAGAGAAAGGAGATGTCATTCCTGACCAAACCAGCTCCCACCGCAGCTGCCCAAAATCTCAGGGAATAAACAAAAAAAGGAAAACAAACGTCAATGTTTCCAGTACAAAGTCGCCTCATCAGAAGCAATTTTTAAATTAAACCCACCGCCATAGCCAGGAAAATCTACCTTCTGCCAGCGACAGAGTGAAACCAGCAGAGCAAGGTCAGGAACCAAAGTGCTTGTTTGTAGCACTGCAGAAAAATCATTTCAGCCGTTTTTATACGATAGTCACGAGTGCAGCCCAACAGACAAAGTTGAAAGGAACTGAAAATTATTCCCCTACACATAACTGGTGAGAACAAGGTCACAGAGTCACAGAATCACGGAATGGTGGGGGTTGGAAGGGACCTTTGGAGATGATCTCCTCCAACCCCCCTGCCAAAGCATGGCCACCCAGAGCAGGTCATACAGGAACGTGTCCAGCTGGGTTCTGAAAGCCTCCAGAGACTGAGTTCAGCATGTTTGGGTTTTTCCCCTTTCAGGTTTTGGGCACTCCTGCCAGGACATTGTCAGATCCTTGCAGGACATAACATGGATTTGAGAGACAAAAGCTTTTTACAGCAGCTGCCTGCATCTAAGAGAAGTCTCCCATGTACACGGCTGACAAAACTGCTTCATTCCACCTCCCAGAGGGGTGCCCATGGAAACCTTGGTCCTACAGCCACACAGAGCTGCAAAAAGATGTCCAGAACATCCCGGCTGTGCTGCACCACTCACCTGGAGGGACACGCTGCTCTGGTCTTTGGCTCGTTCCAGGAAGACCCAGCAGTGGTTCTTCTCAGCCCGTTAGTACTGAAAAACACCCAAACAAGTAATAAAGCATTAAAGCCAAGGTTTTTTAGGTGCCTTCTCCTCTGGGGACACACATTCCTGGGCAGCGAGGCCAAACTCTGCTGTGCAAGGACTCATGGGCACGGTTGTCCCCGTGTCGCTGGTGGCACCAGTACCGGCCTTTCTGCTCAAACTCTTTAGAGATTTCTCCACATGCACAATAAGTGTGGAGAGGAGGGGAACCACTTCCCAGGCCTGCCGCAAACCTGTGCCATGATCACACAAAACCGCTACCAAAATTTGTGAGGCAGCTCCTGCATCCTGAAAATAAAGCATTTTGGGCTGAAATGCCCCATTTATTGGGCTCCCTGCTGGGCCCGCCAAGGACCAGAGAAGCTAATAATGGCACTGCCTGGCATCGAGCCACTCCTCGGAGCAGGAGTAGGGAGCGGAATCCCAAATTAAAGGAATCTGCTTGAAAATAAAGAGGGATTCTCCTTCCTGGGGCAAATATTTCCATTTCAGCCAAACACTTGCACATGCTGGTCTCGCTCAGCCCCGCACCACGCGCCGGTTCTGTTCCTGACCAGCGCGGACTAAGGGAGGGGGTCACTGCTGCCCCTTTCCACCAGAGACAGCTCGTCCCCAGGTCTCAGACCACAGCAAGAACGCTCCAGCTTCTCTGTCACAGCTCCGTGAAAACTGAGGCTTCACAGGAGCTTGTGGAAGGGGCTGGGGGCTTGAAAAGAGGCCAACTCTTCCCATCAAAGCAAAGATCAGTTTGAAGATAATGAACCTCTCAAACCTCCCTGGTCACACCTATCCACTGCCATCATGGTACGATAATTAAACCCAAAGTCTAACGAAAGCAGAGCGCTGGCTCAGGGACTGGAAATAATGAGATATCGAGTATTCATGTCTAGGTGGTGGCATCAGCTCACACGGCCAAGTTTGCTCGTGAGAGAAAATCTGATGGCTGCTCTGAGTCCTCCTGCGAGCTGCCCTTCTAGAAGTGCCACCAGGCTCGTTTCTGTGCTGTATGAGCACTTTCAAATCATGGAATCATAGAATTGTTTTGGTTGGAAAAGACCTTTATGATCGAGTCCAACCGTTCCCCAGCACTGCCAGGGCACCACTAACCCCTGGCCCTCAGCACCACATCTCCACGGCTTGGAAACCCCTCCAGGGATGGGGACTCCACCACTGCCCTGCCCAGCCTGGCACAGCCCTTCACAGCCCTTGCCAGGAAGAAATTGTCCCTCATGTCCAAGCTAAACCTAGACCCTGTGAAGACAGGGGTGAGCAGGCTGCGGAGTGCGATCAGGGAGGGGCTCAGCGGTGGGTTTACACCATACAGCTCATGTTGGAGTTGGCCTGTAGTTAAATGCAGCCTGTCCCCCCCAGGCTGTCACAAGTGAGTGTGCCCTAGAACCAAAGGTGGTCACCACACTGCTCCAGGACGGGGTAAATACCTGTTGTCATCTGGTGTCAATCTGCACGAACCCGACACAGTTGGACTCCTCTTCTGCTGGCCTTCCTCTTCTTCTATCTCAATCCTTTCAACAGGCAAAAAGAGAGACAAATATCACTCATTTCTGATTCCGCACCGCTAGCTAAGGCGGGCAGTTCACTCTGGGTTTCCCTCAAGCTATTTGTCCCCTAGAGGCAGATGTTTCCTGCTCCTCATGCTCCCTGTGCTCTGGTGAGCATCAACCGGCTGAGCACAGGGGGAATTCCAGCCCAAATCCGTGGCGTTTTGCTGTCACAGTCACTTTACAAATAGCATCAGCCAAAGGCTGAATCCCAGAGCGCACGCTCCGCATCGTTTTCCTATTGCACCGACTGCTTTAGAAGTTAAATGTCTGAAGCATATTCTCCCTGCTGGTGGGAGCCTCCTTCCCTGGAAGAATAAAGGCAGCAAACAAGTCCCTGCTTCAAGTTGTCCATAACCCACCATCAGTGCTGGACCCTTGGTGGGCTCCCAAAAGCCAGCGTGATTCAACCCAGAGCATCCTTTAAGGAGAGTGTCCCTTGAAGTGTCCCCTACTCTGCCTCGAAGCACCTGGGGATGTCCTACTCCTACCTACAGCCACCCTGGTATGGCAGAAGTGCCTCCAGCAGCTCAGTGACCTACCTCTTGGCGAACAAGGGTGGAAATTCTTGTGTTGGGCTGCTGTAAAGGAAGCATAAAGGCAACAGTGAGAAGCTTGGAGGTAAAGAAAGACACGCCTTGGGCAGGAACAGCTCCCACCATCTCTGGCCCATGGCTGACCCATATGGTGTAAAAAGTCTCTCTCATGGGCTCCTGGGAGATCAGAGACCTCAGAAATCTTTTTTCCCCCCTCCCAGGAAAGGGATGGACAACAGAGCCTTGAACACCAGTAGCTCCTGCACATCCCAGTTGTGCATCCACGTGTTAGCGTTCGGTTCTTCTACCCCACAGATGTATCTGGAAGCTGCAGCTAAGCTCAGGCTACTGTTCAAACCTGACATACAGGCAAACTGTCACAAAAACCTGATCCGTACCAGCTGCTTTTTTGTGCTAGGTTATGGTTGGACTCGACCTCAAAGTTCTTTTCCAACCAAAACAAGTCTATGATTCGATATTGAGTGCAGTTTGTTTGTTCTGATTCTCCCCTCGCATGCAAAACTGGAGGGAGCGATATTAAGAACTGACAGCTGAACTCTGGATGGCAGCTCCCAGGGAACTGGGGACAGTCGTGGCTTTTCTCTTCCTGAGATTTCATCACCCTCACTAAGGAAGGCTTCCAAGACTCTGGGAGGGTTTACCCAGTTCTGCAGAAACCTGCAGATAATCCTCAGCACTTCTAGAGAGGCGGCAGCTACGTCTTCTCCACTCATTGCAAAGGTACCCATTGCCTTCAGAGAGTCTTGGGTGGGGCCACCATCCCGGTGAGACCACCTCCCACAGCTCCTGCCTGTCTCTTGCCCCACACGTGCACGCTGAAGACTCACCCGTTGCTCTTCTTGGCTGCTGAGAGGACATAAGCCCGTTCCCTGCTGGCAGTGCGTCTCAGGACACTGTTGGCCGCCTCTGTCCTGCAAGGGAGGAAGGGAATGGGTCACATTCTGCTCATGCTCAGCACCTTCACATGGATGTAAAGCATCAGGCAAAAAAGTCCTCCAAAATCTTCCTCTCCCAGGAGGACAGAGGGTGTTCCCCTCCTCAAGACCTGACTGTTGCAATATTGCGTATTGCGGGACTGAAAAATGGGACACGGGCTTTGGGGCCAACATGCTACATGGGCTGCATGTGTCTATATCATCATCAGCACCACCAGAGGTGCAAAGGGCTGCCCAGGGCAGTGGTAGAGTCCCCATCCCTGGAGGGGTTTCCAAGCCGTGGAGATGTGGTGCTGAGGGACGTGGGTTAGTGGTGCCCGGGCAGTGCTGGGGGAACGGTTGGACTCCATGATCTGAAAGGCCTCTTCCAACCAAAACTTCTATGACAAGTATCTTCAGAAACTCGACTCAAAGCAACAAGGACGTGAGCTACATCAGAGGCAGATCTACCACACAGACAAACCACCTTCTGCTCCTGGGAGGAGAACGAGATACTCATCTGGATCTGGACTTTGAGGCAAGACCCCAAGTGGTCCCAACTCAAAGGCCGATGTCCCGGCTGGGGGAGGGGGCTCCTCCCTTTTACTGCCAGCCTGTTTGAACATCTCTCTCCTCACATAGACACTGCGCAGCCGATGGATTCCACAACCCACTTCCAGCTGCCCAGTTAATTGGGGTTTGCTGTCAGGTTGAATCATGTCAGGCTTTTAATTATATGTCGTTGGCAGCGCAGTTGCCTGGGGGCAGAGATGCGCTCTGTGCAGGAATATCTGCTTATTATTATTCTATTGCAATCAGCCCTAATGGCTCCTCATCAAGCCGACCCCTAATGAACAGTTAAACTGAGGCAAGTCCACTTCTCAGCACTCCGGCGAGAAGAAGGTGGTTACCTGGAGGCCATACCTCTTTTTATGTTCATCTGGAGTAAAAGGCACATCCTCCTCATCCAAGTCCACCGATTTTTGCTTGACATTATACGGAGCTCTGAAATAGAAAGGGAAGGGGCGAGCCAGGGTAAGGGAACGGCCTCTCTCGACTGCTGTGGACACAGCACAAGCAAAACCCAAGGTGAACCCAAGCACAGGGCATGTGGAAGTGGGTTCAGGCCTTAGAAGTGTCACAGACAAGTGTGGAATATAATTTTACGTCACAAATGCCAATAGGGTTTTGTTTTGTCGGTACAGGGGTTGAGTCTAGAGGCTGCTCCCTATTAGGCATTGGAATTGGATTACTACCAGATTATAAAACCTACTCCATACAAAGCCCACCACCAGCCACCATTGTCCCACTCACAGCTTCTTGTAATCCTCCGTGGTCATCCTGTAGCCAGAGGAAGAACGGCCCAGGCTGGGTCCCCTCGCAGCACCGCTGCAGATGGTACAAGTCAAATCTGTTAACGTGACCCTCCAGAGCTCTTACCCTTCACCACCCTCTTCCCCAGGTAAGCTCATGCTCCACATGTCCTCAGCACAAGAAGGACACGGACCCGTTGGAGCGGGGCCAGAGGAGGCCCCAGCAGTGATGGGAGGGTGGAAGCTCTGCTGGGAGGCCAGGCTGGGAGAGTTGGGCTTGTTCAGCCTGGAGAAGAGAAGGCTCCAGGGAGACCTTCTTCTGGCCTTTCAATGCTTCAAGGTGGCCTAGAAGAAAGATGGGGACAGACTTTTCACAAGCATTTGTAGTGATGAGATGAGGGGTAATACTTTCAAACTGGAAGAGGGATTTAGATTAGAAATTAAGAAGTTCTAAACTGGTGAGACGCTGGCACAGGTTGCCCAGGGAGGTTGTGGATGCACCATCCCTGGATGTGGAGCTTTGAGCAACCTGGTTTAGTAGGAGGTGTCCCTGCCCATGGCAGGGGGGTTGGAACTAGATGACCTTGAAGGTCCTTTCCAACCCAAACCATTCGATGATTTAAAATAAAAACAGAAATAAATGGGCGGGGAACAAAACACCTCAGAGATCCAGGAGACAACCAAGTGCAAAACAGGCATCTTGACACAGTGATCCTGCAAGGAAGGGAGAGGAATAACCAGAAAGCCAGAAATCCCTCAAGGTCAGCCAGCAGGAGGGATGGATGAGATGATCTCCAGAGGGTCCCTTCCAACCCCCACCAGTCTGTGACGGTACACGGTGGCCAGCGCGTGAACACATGGTGGAAACGTGATTGTAAAGTGGACGGATCAGCTCGTTGTTGTAATATTTTTATTTAGGACGTGGGCTGAGCTCTGCCTGCAGAGCGCTGCCTGCACAGGGGCTTTTGCCTCCTTGTCTCTCTTGAACTGGGGAGTCCAGCACCAGACCCAATACTCCAGAGGTGGCCTCACCAGAGCAGAATAGAGGGGGAGAAGAACCTCCCTCCACCTGTTGGCCACGCTCTTCTTCATGCACCCCAGGACACCATTGGCCTTCTTGGCCATGAGGGTCCATTGCTACCTCAGGGGAAACTTGGTGTCCCCCAGCACTCCCAGCTCCTTCTCCACGGAGCTGCTCTCCAGCAGCTCAGCCCCTCACCTGTACTGGTGTTTATTCCTCCTCAGGTGCAGGACCCCACACTTGCCCTTGTTCAACTTCATGAGGTTTCTCTCCACCCAACACTTCAGCCTGTCCAGGTCTCACTGAATGGCAGCACAACCTTCTGGTGTCTCAGTTCCCTCCTCCCACTTCTGTCTCCTCAGCAAACTGGCCAAGGGTCCCCTCTGTCGCTTCATGCATGTCACTGATGGGTTTGTTGAACGAGACTGGACCCAGTCCTGTCTCCTGGGGACCTCCACGTGCTACAGGCCTCCAACCAGCCTCTGCACCACAGATCACAACCCGCTGAGCTCTGTCCTTGAGCAAGTTCTCAAATAACCAAAGGTTTGAGTTGGAACGGACCTTTCAAGGTCATCTACTTCAACTTCCCTGCACTGAGCAGGGACATCTGCAACTAGAGCAGGTTGCTGAAAGCCCCACCCAACCTCACCTGGAATGTTGTCAGGGATAAGGCATTGGCCACCTCTCTGGGCAACCTGGGACAGGGTCTCACCACCCTCAGCAGAAGACATTTTTGCCTTCTCTCTAGTCTAAATCTCCCTCTTTGAGTTTCAAGCCATTACTCCTTGCCATGTCACAACAGCCCTTGATTAAAAAGTCTGTCCCTGTTTTTCTTCAAGATTCCTTGAAGTCCTGAAAGGCGCCAAGAAGGTCTCCCTGGAGCCTTCTCCAGGCTGAACAAGCCCAACTCTCTCAGCCTCTCCTCCTAGCAGAGGTGCTCCAGCCCTCAAATCATTTTTGTGGATCTCCTCTGGACCCACTCCAACAGGTCCACATCCTTCCTGTGTTGGGGGCAGCAGAACTGGACGCAGTGCCCCAAGTGAGGTCTCACCAGAGTGGAGTAGAGGGGCAGAATCCCCTCCCTCGACCTGCTGGTGACAATAACCCACGCAACCTAATGTGGTGCCCACCAAGGGTCCCATTGAGCTGAGGAATGCTGTCGCATGGCAGAGATGGGCTCCGCATCCTTTGGACCCACCATCCCACCACGCTGACCAAAACCACAGTAGCAGGTGCTGGTCAGCCCTAGATGACTGAGGATCAAACCCTTCCCAAGCTTCACTTTGCCCAAGCAGCACAGACCACACCCAGGGCCTCAGGCCTCTTCTCAAATCCATCCCCAGCTTTTAGCTCCTTCCAGCAGCTCATGAGACAGCTTGAACCAACTCACCAAGATCACACTGCCCTTCAGGAACCCGCCCTGCAAATACCAAGCAAAGCACCTCCCCAGACTGGAATTTTCGGGAGTTACTGGCCAACCACCAGCCTCCTTTTTGAGGTCTGAAGTGCATTTTTTCCACAATGACTCCCAGACTGTCACTCCGCTTGCTGGATGATCTGCAGCAGCAACGCAACCACACATCTCCTCAAAAGCCCTTCCCGGGTGGCCCCACTCCTCCCCTGAAATCACAGCAAGTGAGGGGGAAGAAGAAGCCAGAGATGGGAAGAAGAGCAACCCACCAAAGCCCAAGGGGGTGAAGATGCTGCGGGTATTCGCACAGCTACATTAAGTGCCCGGGGGACCGCTGGGTTTGATTAATGAGAGGTAAATGAAGCAGCTCCACTTGGCCGAGCCCCAGCAGACAGGTGCAGGACAAGGAGGTTTTCATTAGAATGAAGCAAACAGAGAGACAGGTACTTCCAGGACACGACAGTTGACCTATTTTGAGATGAACATGAGATCGAGTGAGTTTTGGGAGTGTCTCTTTACCTCCACAGGCAGCAACGACAGTCTAGACGACTGGCCCAGATCAAGACACAGCTGATGTTCAGCTTTGGATTCCACCAACCCTACGTCCTCATGTGCCCTGTTGACAGTGTCCTTGACCTCTGTCCCATCTGCAAATCCCCTGGTCTGGGATGTCCTACTGAGCCTCAACGTTGCTGTCGGTGTATCAGGGATGAGAACCTCAAGTTCATCCCATAACATCCCTG
The DNA here is from genome assembly GCA_033124195.1 of Coracias cyanogaster. Taxonomy (NCBI): domain Eukaryota; kingdom Metazoa; phylum Chordata; class Aves; order Coraciiformes; family Coraciidae; genus Coracias; species Coracias cyanogaster. The sequence goes on from JAVSBS010072547.1 coordinate 9,970, forward strand.
AGCTGCTCCTCGTGTCCAAGCGCTCCATCCATCTCATGGAGCCAAGCACACCACACGCTGCACGTGCGATTGGGATGTATCACTGGCTCCTCCACCGTGCCTCACTTCCCGATCTTGTAGAACACAACAAGCCCTGTTAGGACTTATCTTAAAAGCTTGGCTTTCCCTTCAAGCTTGAGGAGGAGGAAAGAGGACTGGGAGGTCCTCAAGGTACTACCTCAAGGTACTACCACAGGGAAGGCGTCAGAGATCTAGAGAGTCTTTGATGAACATCAGAAGTTTGGCCTTAGTTTTCAGAGCACCTCTGGAGTGATTGCACTCAGCAGCTCAGGAAACCAGGCCAAGAAGGCACCACGAGAAGCTTTTTCTCCACAAATACAGCCTGGTCAGGGATAGTGCCAGAAATATTTATTTTGATAAGTTCTCCTCCTGACCCAAAAGGAAATACTGTTCCTACAGAGATGAAGGACAACTGGAGGACACAGAACCACCTGCAGACATCAAAACCCAAGAGGATCTACCTTTCAGGACAGCTGTGTCCACCTCAAGACCCCACGTGCAGTGGAAAACCCACCATCCCCACCACAGCGGCAAGAGGACAACCCAGAAACACACCCACTAAGGAGATTTCCACTATTTTCTATTCTTCTGTTGAAGAGTCCTTCACGTTCATCATGAAGGTCTTCCCATAATGACCTCCACCATGCAGCAGCCCACCGAACATGGCTGCAGGGACCAAAGGAGCTTGTGGAAGACCAGGTCAGCACCTCCTTGCACCAGGCAGCCTCTGCTTACACCCAAGGGATTAACAGCCCCAAAATTCATCAGAATGAGAACACAGGAAGGGAGGGGGAACTGTAACTGTAGCAAGGAGAAGCAGCATCAGCAGTTTCAGCAGAAACATCATAGCAGGACGCTTGTTAGTCACAAATCTTTGACCTCAGAGACACAAATAAGAGCCTAAACTATTCAGCTTTGGGAAACAAAAGAGAGGAAAGAATGGAGAATTTGATTCATCGAGAAGCTGTGTAATGCTACATAGTCAGAAAGTACCTCACATGAAAGGACCTTGCAGGTGGAAGCCCATCATTGGCCGCTCTCAGGTGCCTGTACAGTGCAGGTCAAGCAAGGGCATCTGAGGGATCTTTATGTCCTACCACTGAAGTAGCTGAGCTCAACAAGGGCCTGGAAAAGACACTTCTGGAATGAATTACGCAATATGAATGAGCATGAAAATGAACTCCATGCCTAGCTCTGAGTTACCACCAGCACTTGGAGACTTCAGAGGAAGACGCAACCAATGCCAACGTAACCACAACACACTGAGGCTTGGGGGAAGTTTTCACCGCTCCCATTAGATCTTGCTTCAGGGCTTTTCCCTCCCAGAAGGACCTTGAAGAGCCTCTATGCTTGCTGAGGACCCCCAGTCAACAGAGCATCCCCACGTGTATGATGGCCAGAAGAAGCCCAATGTCTTCCAGCACCAGAAACTAGAGGTGACACATGGCATTCAAGGCAGTGTCCCCTCCTCCAGTGTGGGATAATGGTCATGTTTCTCCCTGTCACAGTCACTTCAGGAACTGAAGTCACCTTTGGAGAAGTGAAAGGGCTGAACCCATAAAAGAAGCAAAAGAAGAAGTAGCAAAAGGAAAAAGGAGAAGCAGGGGAGAGATGAGAGAGGAGGAGAAGGAGGAGAAGGAGGAGAAGGAGGAGAAGGAGGAGAAGGAGGAGAAGGAGGAGAAGGAGGAGAAGGAG
>JAVSBS010072548.1:0-11703 GCA_033124195.1 Coracias cyanogaster
CTTCTCACTACTAGGAAGAAAAAATAGCTCTATCCCAGACAAAACCAACTCTCATTGCAAGTTTTTGTGCAGTCCCAGTGTCTCGTATGGCTTCACCAGGCCTGCCTTTAGCCTGAAGCTCCTGTATGAAAGCTTGTTCTTCCACTGCACAGTGTAGTAAAATTTGAGAGAAGAAATGTGGAATTTATCCATCTTTGATTCGTCTAGAGCAGTAGGACCTGCTACTTGCCTCTCTCAATCCATCCAAAACGTTGTAACTGCAGCCCCCACAAACCTCCTAAACTGCAGGGCTGTGGGATGGAGTTGGTCTTTTTCCTTTTGCATTCCTTTGCACCGCTCTCCTTGGCCTGTAGCTCCTGCTGGCTTTTTTCTGTGTTTTGTTTTCCCTGTCAGTGCTTTTAAAGCCTCCTTGTTTTTTTTGCGGTCTGTTTGGGAATGAGAGTGTGAGGCATGTGGGCCTTGTGTCTAGACAGAAGAAGCAGGAGGGCTTTCAAGCTGCCCATAGCTGTGCTGGCAGCTGTGGTAATCAGTAACACGTTACTGAAGGAAACCCTGCGATGAGTTTGATCACATTTTTGCCAGTGAAATCCTTGTAGATTGAAGGTAATGAAGCAATCTGGTGACCTGAGGAGAGGATGTTGGTTTGAGTAGTGCTCTACCTCGAGTGAATTGAACATTGAATTCGAGTTGTGAGAGTTCTGTCCAGAATTAAGGACTCTCCTTTCCATGAGTTGTACTTTTCATGGGCTTTAACAAAGGGGTAACAGCTTTATCTGCCTGTAAGCCATTTTAGATAGATGCATTAACTTCCACTCCTATTTTTCAGGCGGATATTTGGAGCATGGGAGTACTGCTGTATGCTCTGCTGTGTGGCTTTCTCCCCTTTGATGATGACAACATTATGGTTGCCTACAGGAAGATAGTGGTAGGTACTGGTGATGCTTGAATATGCGAGGAACAGACGTCACGAAGAGTTGTGAGGCCTTTGCCTTTCTGATGGCAGAACCTGCTGAGCTGTGCCCAGGAAAAAAAGGCCTATCTGCTGAGTTTTGTTACACTTTGCTACTTTTCCTATCAATATCTTGTGGGTTTGCTTCCATCTTCCATCAGCCTTTGCGGTGCTCTAGCTTGGTCCTATCATATGATAGGAAATTGAGTTTCAGGACAAGCATTTTCCTGCTGGTGGGCTGGATTTTTGTAGGTATTACAGCAGAAAGAAAGCAACAGAGGCCAAGACAAGCAACGCACACCGTGGTTGCTCACCCACCACCTGAGCAGCAATCCCCACTCCCAGCCAGCTCCCCCCAGTTTATATTGCTGGCAGAGCATGGGGAAAATGAAAAATCCCGAACTTGGGATGAGCGCTACTCAGCAGAAACTGAACCATCAGTGTGTTACTGACACTATTTTCATACTAAATCCAAAACACAGCACTGAACCAGCTACTAGAAAGAGAATTAACTCTGTCCCAGGTGAAACCAGGACAAATTGGTTTACCAAAATAATGTTCTAAGATGTCAGCTATTCTCACACCTAGGAGAAACAGGATTCTGTGTCTGCTGTTAGGCTTTATTCCTCATTTTGGAGGAGAAAAGCATAAAGACACCATATTCAGCTTTTTTCCTGTTGATTAAGTAGTAAGTAATACTAGAATTCAGTAGTTGGTTCTGTCTCCCTGTAAACTGCTCCTGATGCAGCTGTGGAACAGCTGCTGTTCCACATCATACACACACATCTACCACCACTCTTAAGATGCCATAACATTTATGTTGGTAAAGCTTCCACTAAGTGAGTGGGGTGAGGAGCAGCTCTGAGTAAGGGCTTTTGCTTCCTCTACCTCTTTCCCCTTCTCACCCAGAGTCTAATATGTCTGAAAAAAAAAAAAACAAACCCAAAACCTCCTTGAGACTGTCCAAGGATGATACTCTGGTAGGAGGCAACTGGCAGGTGATCTACACAGGGAGTGTTTTTTGGGGTGTGTAACAATCAGAGCTCTATGAAGTACAGGATTAGTTCATCAAATAACCTGACTTTGTAGTCTGGAGTTGGAGTGGACCTCAGTACCTTGACAAGGTCAGTAGGAATCTGTCTGAGTTGTTGTAAAGAGTTTGGGGGGAAAAAAAAAATAGGGAAGCAATTAATCCACAGAGATTGTCCAAAGGTGCCGATATTCAGATGAGTCATCATTAAAATGTGACTTTCCTGCCTGTGTAATCAGAGAATGTCTCAGGTTGAGGGGAGCCATGAGGTTCATTGAGTCCCATTCCCTGCTTCTCACAGGACTGCCTAAAACTAAACCACATGACTCAGTGTTGTCCAGATAATGTTGTCAAGCACTTGCAATTTCTCAGTAAAATCTCTATAAAGGGGCATCAACTTGGTTGTCAATCAGACTGGGGCTACCTTTCCCTCTCTGCTCGTGGTGTGAACTGTTGTCTACCCATAAGGTCAGATACTGAGAACTTGTCCATTTATAACCATGCTGTTGTAGGACAACAGAGAACCCTTTATCTTTATACCGGAACCTGATGAATGATCTGACTGCTTAAGGTATTCATTCTCTTAAATTTGTCAGTCACTGAAATGTAAACGGCAGAGCTGAGATGTGTAACAGAGGTCTCAAATTATCAAAGGTGATTTCTGCATCCTTCTAAGTTGTCTAAGTTTGAGAACTTAGTCTGGGTACAGCTGAGGATTGATAATGTCACAGGTGTTAAGACTCAGGCTTGCTATTTCCCCTCTGAATTTGCTTTAATTTTATGTGGTTGTGAACTGAAAATTGCTTGAAATGAGGACATTCATGCACTATTGTGGAATTTAATTTCACACATTATAGATCCTGAAATGTCTTGTAACCTCAAGTCAGAGCTATTGTTCCAAGTCAAGGTAACAATCTGCTGCGTGAATCCAATTAGGATCATATGACTTGCATGCAACATTTCTTTCCCTTGATGTTCCCCATCTCTTTGGGAATACTTTAAGTGCCTATACTTCTTGAATGAAAAAATCAAGCATGTGATGCAACTTCCATTACAAAAAAAAAAAAAAAATCCCAACTGCTTTCCGGTGTGATTTTATGCATCTGGTGGCTATTAGAAGCTATTTACCTCCCAGCATTGCCCTCAGTCAGGTATATGTGAACTTTGTTGTTCCTTGTCTCTGTAGCAGTATGTTAAAAGCAAAATGCAGATTACATGTGTTACTTGACTTAGTTTCAGAGTAAAGCTGTGCTGTGCAGCAGCTTGAAAACTATTTATAAATAGATCGTTAGTCTCTGTAAAGAGGTAATTTCAGTTCCTTAACCTGCGATGTCACAGCAGTGCACGCTCTGCTTAGAAACGTGCCGCATGTCACACCGGCTGTTTTGTTGTTGAGGCATTTGTCCGTAGGAAGAAAACTGCTGCAGCAAATTGATATTTCACTATGGTGGTTTATGGATTTTTATTTATTTTTCTCTGTTTTCATTGAGAAAGTAAATGACCTTTGATGGTGAATTTGGTTTGGTTTTTAGCTGCTGTTGGCGTACCTCAAATCTGAACACCATTTTTGTTTTTTTTTTCTAATCAAGAATTAAAAAAAAAAAATCAGTAAATAATTTGACTGAAAGAAACTTAGCTCTGTAACCTTTTTCCTGTCTGCAGTACAAGTAGGGATAGAAATTCTAGCATTGGGTGTAGCTTGTTTGAGGAAAAGAATAGCTAAATGTTGAGGACGGTTCATTTTCAGCATCTGGAAAGCAGTGATTCAAATGAATATTCACGCTTCAGAGTGCTAACATCAGTTGTTCATGCTCCAACATGTTTGCAGTTCTGAAACTTCAGCGTCAAATTGATATGACGAAACAATGCAATAGATAAGGAGCTGCAAAAGTGATAGAAATGTCACAAAACCCGAGTGGGTGGAAACTGCAGCTGATAATTCAAACACTGTGTTTTCCTTACTAACACAGCGGGGTTTTAGTACTCCTGTTAAATTTGTTCAGGTCTCAAAGCGACTTTTGCCTGTGCCGGTGGTCCTTCCTTTCTGAGCAAACACAGATGTCACTGTCACCCGAGTGATTTAGCAGTTCCTTTTGAGCTTGCTGTTCAAGGTTCATTCTCTGTCCCATTTTTTTCTGCAGAAAGGGAAGTACAGCGTTCCAGATTGGCTCTCTCCGAGCAGCATATTGCTCCTGTACCAAATGCTGCAGGTAAGCACATTGCTTCTGTTCAGTAGGTCTATAAAGAATTATTCCATGGTCCAGAATGTTACATCGAAGATACACTTAAATATTCAGTGTTTAAACATGAAGTTTAATTCTTACACATTTCTGGAGAAAATATAAATATTGTCTTCTGCTGAAAATTCTTTGAGAAGAATTATTTGGTATGGAAATGATTAAGCAAAGCTTAAGTGATGGGAAGTCTTCAAGCAGCCTGTTTTTTGGTTCTTAATTGTGCTATGTAAATAAGAGCTGTTCTATAGATTAAGCCAAGCATATTGAACATGTAATTGGGCTACATCTAAGCAATCTAACCAATGCTGAACATGTCTTGCAACTGCAGGTTCTCTAACTGCTCATTACAGCTCACTTTTGTAGGACAACAGAAAATCCTGTATGCCTTTGACTCCTTTGACCTTCCCTTTGGTGACACTGTGAAACAATACTGGTTGCTGTTTGGGCTTCTAACCACCCTAAAGTGCTGAATAGAAGACAAATGGTTTATTCCGTTCTTCTCGACAACTTGGTTTTGTTTTCAGCTTTATTTTTATTACCCACTAGGTGGACCCAAAGAAGCGGCTTATGGTGAAAGATCTACTGAATCACCCTTGGCTCATGCAAGGTTATTCTGATGCTGTGGAGTGGCAAAGTACCCTTACTCAGTAAGTACCCTTGTCAGACGAATACTGCAGTGGGTCACTGCTGTCCTCGCAGTATGGAGCGTGAAGACACTTCTCTGAGGTGGTCATGGTTCCTTCCTGATTCTTCTTTGCTGTCAAAATATTACTACTTCCTCTTCATTTCTCTCAAGGAGGGATTTTAAGTGTGTTTTCATAGTATTCTGCAGCTGATGCTCATTTTGCAAAATAACTGAGTTCTCATAAAAACACCAAGTATTTCCACATACGAATAACCAGTCAGTTCTCCAGGCTGCTTGGTCACTACTTCAAGGTGCAAAACAGGAGTTCTGAAGAGCATGTTAGACATGGTTACAGTTCATCTTGTATCTAGTCCTCACTGAGAATTGCTAGGTTGAATAAAAATTTGACCTCATTGAGAGTGTGTCCGTCCTGCTGCTCTAACATTTGTTTTACTTGTGTGAGAGACTGAGGTAGTATGGAGAGGAAAAAATAATCCAGCTGTCAGTAGCAAGTCCTGAGGAGAAGCTCCTGCATGTTTGCTTCCCCCTGGCCACAGGATGCCACTGTTTCTCTAGATAAAGAACAGCTTTACTGTGCTTGCAGCATCGGCTCAGGCTGGCTCGAGAAAAGGTGTGCGTGTCTGGTATCTTTGAATATTTATGGAGAGACGAAAGTGTAGCTTCCATACTAGTAAAAATCTCATCTCCTGTCAGTCTTTCCTATTTGAATTCGTAACCTCTCACCATGTAGGGGCCAGACTGTGGAGTTGTTGAAGTTGTATGACTTTTTCAGTCTTATTCACTACAAGATTTTGTTATGATGGTAACTAGTTAAAATACAAGATCCAAATTCTTGATTCTTGATGCAGCCTGCTGGGTTTCACAACAGCGTCACAGTCAGATATGGATTATGAAACCACTTGAAAGCCTCGTGTTTCAATATCTGTGATGTTCTTGCAGCTGGAAGAGCTTGATGAAGACTGCATAGCAGAGCTGTCTGCATTTTATAACCAGAGCAGGGAGGGTATAATGGAATTAGTATCACAGGTAAGAAATGTATATCAGTAATTAAACACAGTTATACGGTAAATAAACTTACTGCATTAACAGATTAATGCTTGCTAATTCTTAAGTATGAAATTTTTAATTCTTTTCAGATCAAATGAGCCCCTGCAGAACTCCAGGCTCTAGCTGTAGTTTATAACTGCTGTTCTGAAGTTCAAATTTGTTTGTTGTTTTTTTCTTCCTTTTCCTTCTTTGTGCTCATGATGTTTTCTAAACCTTACTGTTATTTTTCCACTGTGGTAAAATCCTTCTGAATCTCTGGAAGTTAAAATAGAGTTGCTGAAATTCATAGCTGAACAACAGATGCCATTTGTTTGGTTAACCCTTTGCTTTGAAATGGTTCAATAAGTAAGGGGGGGGGAAAGAGTAGGAGAAAAGTATCAGAGCATCAACCAGACAGACTATAAAATACATTTTTTTGAGTTACTCGCTTTTTTTAAAGACTTAATAGTATGTTTAGTTGCTTTTGAATACAAATGACAAAAGTTGCACTGACTATTTCTAGAAGAATTGTACAGGTTTTAGCAATGAAACTGCAAGCTGTAGAAGAGACTTTAAACATGATGCATACTCCAGCTTCAACTTGAGTCTGAAAATTCTCCCTTTGAATTTTTTGCTTCTCTCTACATGCTTGCAGTGACATCATTCTTAATGTTGTAAAAACTGTTAGGTTTTCCACATAACTGTGGTAGAAACAGACTTTTAAAATGTGTGTGACACTTAAGATGGATTTGTGGAGTTAGTGCTACTTGTTCTTCAGTTGTAGGAAATAATCTGAATACTCTGTCTACATGAAAAGTCCTTCCAGATAGGTTTGTGGCGTTTGCATGGTCCTCCACTGGAGGACTTCTCATCCCTTATAACCAGTTCAAACTAATTGTGGTGTGCTGCAAACCCATCCAGCATTGCACTTGTGTCCCTCACTCAAGCAGAGTTGCTCAAAATCATGCAAAAAGTTGTTGGCACTCATGGGAGAAGAGTGGGGGGAACTTCCAAAAAATTGACTCTGGTTGAAACATTGGCTAAGCTGAATTATTAGTTTTGCCATTTGCTTCAGCTGATAGATTTGGGCCCCAGTGTTAATTTTCACACTAGTGAGTGTCCTGCAAATAACTTGCAAAGAGCAACAGCCATGGTCTGTTTCTTGATCTCAGGCAAATAATGTGAATCAACTGAAGTCTGAAATTACACTGGGATGATCAAACGTTGGAGATGCACATCAAGTAGAAAAACGTGCGGAAATGCAGGAACTTTCAGAAGTCTGAGCTTGCTTTGTATTTACAATGTTTCCAAAGAGGAGATTAGTGTGTTGTTTTTTTTTTCTTTTTCCCTCCAGTGGAAATATGACGAAATGACAGCAACCTACCTCTTACTTCAATCCAGGAAGGCTCGTGGCAAGTGTGTTTGCTTAAAGTTTCCATGTCTAAGAGGACATGTTGGTCCTGTGGAGCCAGTGAACCTCGTGGTGAGTTTTCAAATTCCACAGGACAACAGACGGATAAAAATGCTGCTCTGCATCAGCAAAGCTCTGCCTGGAAAAGCAGGCTGGTGCCCTAAACATCAGTAAGAGCATGCGTGCAGTTAGCCAAAGGCTTGGTCGTTGAACAGCTCAGTCTCCTCAGGAACAGGTTTGAGCAAGCTGGGCTGCCTCCATGACACACGATATTGATGCTACTGGGGTAACTGTCAGGGAGGACAGGGTGCGTTGAGGACTGCACAGAATCTCCCCTTGGCTACTCATGGAAATGAACTAAAATTGCCCGTTGTGTGGCCTACATGACCATTCCAGGTTTTCTGTAGACTTTCAAAACCCACCTGCACACGTTCCTGTGTAACCTGTGCTAGGTGACCCTGCTTTAGCAACCTTTAGCAGGGGTTGCAAGAGATGGTCTCCACAGGTCCTTTCCAACGCCCACCATTCTGTTATTCTGTGGCTTGCCCTGTGATGCCAAACTTCCTAGTGTACTTTCACATTTGTCTCTATTTTTGTACCTTGCTAGTTGCATTTAACATGGCTTAGTAAGGAAAATCTTCTGAGACATCCTGGCATGTTATCTGGGCAGCCTACATGGAGAAGATGGACACTAGATGAGCTGTGGTCAAAGCAGGGAGGCCTGCTCCTCCCTCTTCTGCTTCCTTTTAGAACACAATCCCAGAGAGGATCCTATTTGAGTACAGAAAACATGTTACTGATGTTTTTCTGATGAATTTAATTCTCAGGCAGGTTTGTGTATCTTACAGTTCCTGTGGTTTGGTCGCAGAGCATGAACAGGGCATTTCAGAACCTGTCTGAAGTTGCTAAATTGCTTGCAGTATCATATAAAATGCAGCTATATGTGATGTTGCTGATACTCACTGATGTTTGACAAATTCCAAAGCATTCAGGAAAATTGCAGACTTCTGTTAGCTGCTCCCCTTGAACTGTAGGCATCTGTGTAAAATCGACTGGCCATCTGAACGCCCTGTTCTCCAGTGGATCATAAGTGTTGCTGAATACGCGTAATGTGATTTCCATTATCACAGAATCACCGAATGGTTTGGGCTGGAAAAGACCTCAAAGATCATCCAGTTCCAACCCCTGCCCTGGCAGGGACACCTCCCACTAGACTAGGTTGCTCAAAGCGCCATCCAACCTGGCCTTGAACACCTCCAGGGATGGAACATCCACAGCCTCACTGGGCAACCTGGGCCAGTGACTCACCACCCCTATAGCAAAGAATTTTTTCTTATCTAATCTAAATTTCCCCTCTCCTGGTTTAAAACCAATACCCCGTGTCCTATCACTACAAGCCCTGATAGTCACTTCCCGGCTTTCATGTAGGACTCAGTCATGGTGGGTGAGTCTTTGCACCCATATGATTTTAAGGTGGATTTTCTCTAGGTTCAGTAGTGCTGATGCAGTGGAGTTGCGTCATCTCTAGTGGTATCCTAGGTAAACTCATCTGTATAATGCTACTATTCAGCATATACATGATGCCTTCACAGGTGATTGTTAAAGTCATGTCTACACAACAATACTTTAGGCCACCTACAGCGCTCAGGACATGTTTAACATACCTGCATGTAGATACTGATAGTGAATATCAGCTGAATTTTGGTGAAATGCCCAGCTAGCTAAGTCCTTTAGCTAGAGCTGGTCTGGTAGCACAGCAGGAAGCTCTGTTTCTGTTCAGTAGTAATGAGAGATCTGATCATTGCACTGTCCTTGGTCATAGGCCAAGAGCTAGCAGAGCATAGCTACCTAAAATGGAATCCATCCCAGCTGAGGAGCAGTAGTTTGAAATAACTGTGTGCAATTTCTCTGAAGTGCTGTGAGACCACTCCTCGGGAGGTTTCCTGAAGAGAACAAAGGGTGTTAGAAATGAAGGATGCTGTGATATATGTGTGACTGTCTGTGATGTGAGCTGTGAAGGTTGGCAAGCTTGGCTGAAGCTATGAGTACTGTGATTTGATAAGTGACAGCTTGTTTGGGGGAATAGCAATTAGGTGAAGGGTTCTGAGCGCTAGTTCAGGTACTGCTCCAGATTCTGTAATCATACACTTTGGAGGTAATGTTCTTTCCAGCTTATTGTTTGGCTTTTGGTCAAAAGAGCTTGTGGTCCAAGTCTTGAAATCGAAGGTAGGTATGTTTAGTGAGTTGCTTCCCTTCTTGACATAGGTCATAAAGGACAGCTTGGTAATGGTGCTCTGAGAATAATTTCACATCTGCTTTTGATACAAATGACAAATTCACAATGACTATTAAAATCATGTTATAAAACTTAGGTCACTGGCATGGGAACTTCCATTAGCTGTTAACTGTAATTTGGAACTTGGAGAGAAATAAGGTTGATTTTAATGACACTTTTCTGAAGAAGTCTTCCTTTTAATCACTCAGTGAAATCTCAACTGAATCTTTCTTTTCAGTCTGAAAAAAGTACAATGCTTGAAGATATGCCAAGCTGCAGTGAACTGCTGAGTGTATTTGGGTCCATGGAATTTTCTGATGCAGCTTCAGTGTTTGAAGAATCTCAGTCAGAACAATTTGCTCTAAATACTGTCAGAAAGCAGGTATTTAAACTATAAATACCAGTTCCTTAAAAATAAAATAGAAATACTGCTCTTAATTCCAAAAATCTCATGTAATAAGTTTTATGTACAGTGAGAATATTATTTGAATATAGGGTGGACCCTGGCCAAGGCGAGTTAAAAACTAAAGAAATGTTTTAAATATATAGCTGAACACAAATTGTGGCTTCCTCTGGCTGTAGGTCATGATTCATTTGATGAGAACGTGAGCTTTGACATTTGATTTGCATAAAACCAGTATCTAGGGAATGAGTAAATTGGAAAAAAAAAAGGAGTAAAAACTTAAGTTGGATGTGAGGAAAATGTTTTGGGTTTTTTTTGTTTTTTCTCATTGAAAGGGTTGTCAGGCACTGGCCCAGGCTCCCCAGGGCAGTGGTTGAATCACCGTCTCTGGAGGGGTTTCAAAGCTGTGTAGATGTGGTGCTGAGGGACATGGTTTAGCAGCAGAATTCATAGACCAGGGTTATGGTTGGACTGGATGATCTTAAAGGTCTTTTCCAACCTAAATTATTCTATGGCTCAATGAAATGAGGCAAAGAGGATTCTAAAACTGACAGTGAAACAATAAGGTACGGCAGACAAGAACTTAGAGCTAGGCTAGACCTGGACAAGTCTTTGAGGAAGTTCAGCCTGTGTTGGACAAGAACCACCAATGAAGCAATTAAAATTATACAATTAAATGGAATGAAAATTCTTAGCTGTGTTGAGATGTGCTGATGAGGAATAACCTTAAATGTGCAAGCTGAAGAATTTAGAAGAGCAGATGAAGAGCTGACGAATAGCTTGAGATGTTTATTAGCAAGTTATGGAGGGAATCAGAAGTACTGAAGAGTTTTTAACTATTTTGCTCAATAGTCAAGCATTATACGGTGTTCTTAAACTGCTTCAATTTTAGAATTCCCCTGTCTGTAACATTCCTGAATGTGATCAGAATACAGCAAAGGATGTTCGGTTATTTTTTTTCATTACACCTCTTGTAGCGTTCAAGGCGTTTTGCTGAGGTGGATGATACGGAATTCACGCTGTCAGTTCCAGTGACAGAAGAAACATCATCAGAGGATGACGACAACAAAGAGAATGTTGATACAGAGCCAGCTTTAAAACAGGAAATGCCCTCTGCGCTTCCTGCTCCAAGCAGTCCTTTAGCAAAGAGACAGATTAACACAGAAGTAGAAATCACACCTGTCCAGGTGCTTGACTTCAAAGGTACGTTGAATGTAACTGATGAGAACATAGAACATGTACATTGCTTGGGAATTACTGTAAATTCAAATGCAAACGCAATACCTGTGTATCCAACACAGCAGTTTCTGGAAGACTTAGCTTTTTTTTTTTTGCCCTATTCACCAGCCTCGTTCTTCTAGTAGATCTGGTAATGTGCTGCAAAAGGTTTAACCATACATCAGGGCATGATTTGTGTTTAAGGACAGAAACCATTGCTGCTTACAGCATCACGTGCACACGCCTTCTGGCGTGCTCAGACATGGAGCCGAGTGCTGAGTTCCTACAACTTGCCTCTGGTGCCACTTTTTTGTGAAGGTTGAGAACACAATTTCCTCCACACTCTGTTTTTGTGTTATGTTGCTTTGAGTGAAAATACAGCTGTACTTTTAATCAAGTCTGCTTTTATTGCTTCTCCTAAGAGAAATCTAACTTCTGGATTTCTCATGGTAGCATATCAGCATTTTCACAGTAACAGTCCAGTGTGGCAGCGAAAAGCATGGATTCA
>JAVSBS010072549.1:0-11694 GCA_033124195.1 Coracias cyanogaster
CCATCACAGCACCCTGAGTCTCCCAGTGCTTTATTGGTGGGGCCAGGACTTCTGGGGACCCCCCAGGTCCCCCCCTGGCTGGGGGCGGGGGGTGCCAGGGGGGGGTCAGGGGACGGTGACGCGGTAGGGGCTGCCGGGGACATTGTCGTCACCCCAGCGCAGGATGAGGACATAGTCGCCCTTCTCCTTGACCGTGTAGGTGACGTTGTAGACCCGGTTGCCCACGTGCTTGACGTAAACCTCCTCGCAGGGGGTCTTGGGGCCGTGCACCCCCACCATCAGCATGTTGGTACCTGGTGGGGGGGACAGTGATGGGTCCTCATGCTGCCCTTGAGACCTCAGACACCCCTGCTGGACCCCTCCAATGACCCATCACCACCCCTCCCAGATCCCTCACCAGATCCCTCCACCACATCCACCACCAGACCCTGGACACCTCCAACCCATCACATCCTCTGATCCCAAGGCCCCACCCCAGTGACTCATCATCTCCCCTCCAAAGACCCTTTGAGACCCCCTAGGAGACCCCAAAACCCTTGAGATCCCCTTGTTGACCCATCATCTCCCCTCCCACAACCCCTCAAGACCTCCCAGAAACCCCCAGGAACACCAAGACCCCCCAGTGACCCATCATTTCTCATCTCAGGACCCCCAGGATGCCTGAGACCCCCTTGCTGACCTGCCATCTCCCCTCTAAGCCCCCCAAAAGACACCCCAGGACCCCCCCAAGACCCCTTGGGACCCTCCTCTGACCCACTGTGTCCCCTGCTAGACCCCAGATACTACCCTAGACCCCCCAATGACCCATCATCTCCCCTCCCAGGGACCCTTGAGACCCCCTAGGACTCCCCAAGACCCTCAGGACCCCCTTGTTGACCCATCACCTCCCATCCAAGGTCCCCCAGAACCCCCTGAGACACCTTGGGACCCACCTCTGATCCATCAGCTCCCCTCCAAGTCCCCCTCAGGACCTCCCAGGATGCCCAAGACCCCCCAGTGACCCACCACCTCCCCTCCCTGGCTCCCCAGGACCCCTAGAGACCTGCCCAGGACCTCTTAAACTCACCAGCCTTGCTGCAGTCCACGGTGAAGTGGTTCTTCTGGCCAAGGAAGGCGGTGGACAGCCCTGGTCCTCGTGCCACCACCTTCCCTGCGTCCGAGGAGAACTTGGGGAGCCCCCCGAATGCAGGGGGTCCCCGTGACGTCGCTGTTCCCCCTCGTGTCATTGTCTCCACCAGCACCGTCGACGTCTCGTGCAGGCTGTGTCCCCCTGAGAGACGCGGGCCTGGGGACAAGGGACACCCCCACCCTGTCACACCGCTCTGCGGACCTCCACATGGGGACCCACCACACTGACCCCAACCTAGGGACCCCTCTCATGCCACCTTGGGAGTCCTCCACCCTTTGGGGACTTCAGGGACCTTCCACCATGTCACCTTGGGAATCTCCCAGCATCTCAGCTTGGAGGTTCTCCATCAAGTCACCCTCAGAACCCTCTATCCCACCACCCTGGAGACCTCTAATCATGTCACAGCAACCTGAGGACCCCCAGCATGTTACAGTGGGGGTCCTCCCCCATGTCACCTTGGGGATCCCCCAGCATGTCAACTTGGGACCTCCCAGCATGTCACCCTTGGTACCCTTTGTCCCACAACCCTAGGGATCTCTCTATCCCACCACTCTGAAGTCATGTCACCCTGGAGACCTCCAATCATGTCACAGCAACCTGGGGACCCCCCCAGCATGTAATTTTGGGGGTCCTCCACCATGTCACCTTGTGTGTCCTCCACGATGTCACCCCAGGCACACTCCATCACACCACACCGTTGACCCCTTGTCATCCCACCTTGGGGTCCTCCCTATCCCACCACCCTGGAGACCTCTTGTTACCCCCTCCCAAGACCCATCCCCATCCATACCAGTGACCTTGGCCTTGAAGGGGCTGCCGACGATGTGGTGGGGGCCACCATACTTGATGGAGATGAGGTAGTTGCCAGGGGCCATGGGGGTGTAGGTGACGCGGTGGCCCTCAGCGCACTCCACACAGTCCAGCTTCACCTTGGAGGGGCCATCGATGGTGACGGCCAGTGCGCCCGCCCCAGCATTGGCCGTCTTCACCAGGAACTCCGAGCACACGCCTGCGCCAGGGCCATCAGCCATGGCCGTGTCCCCACTGCCACCACCCATGGCCACGTTCCCATGCCACCTTCCCATGGCCATAACCCCGTTGCCACCACCCACCCTGAGCCATAGCCCTGTACCATGGCCATGTCCCCAGTGCCATCTCCCCACAGCCATGTCCCTGTTGCCACCACCTCAAGGTGTGGCCCCAGACCATGGCCATGTCCTCATTGCCACCACTCCACGGCTACATCTCCATGGCCATGTCTCCGCAGTCCCACCACCCCATGGGCATGGCCAAATCCCCATGGCCAAGTTCCTAGTGCCACCACGCCACAGGTACATCCCCATGGCCATGTCCGCAGCGCCACCACCTCATAGCTACCACCCATAGCCATGTCCTCAGTGCTACCACCCCACAGCTACATCCCCATGGCCATGTCCCTGTCACCACCTTCCCGTGGCGCTGGTATTGACCATGACCACATCCCTAGTGCCACCACCCCACAGCCACATCCCCATGGCCACGTCCCCATCATCACCCTCCTATTGACCATGGTATTGACCATGGCCACATCTCTAGTGCCACCACCCCACAGCTACATCCCCACGGCCATGTCCCCACCACCACCACCCCCCACACCCTCCCGCCACCGCGGGGTCCCCCACGCATGGTGTCACCTGTGAGACCGCCCTCGAGGCCGGGCCCGTAGGCGGTGACGAGCCCGGGGTCCCCGGCCTGGCTCTGCTCGCCCACACGGATGTTGAAGGGGCTGCCGGGCACGTGGCGCCCGTTGAAGCGCAGGTCGATGGAGTGCACCCCGTTCTCCCGCGGCAGGAACCCGATGGCGTACTTGTCTGTGGTCACACCACGTGACTGTGTCACCGCCCCGCGGCCCCATGGCCCTGTGTCCCCCTGTCCCCACATCCCCTGTGTCCACCTCCCCATGTTCCCACACCCCCACATTCCCAAGTCCTTGCATCTCCTTGTCCCCACGCCCCTGTGTCCCCACATCCCATGTTCCCACACCTCACGTGTCCACGTCCCTGTGTCCCCATGCCCTGCGTCCTCATGTTCCCACATCCCGCATGTTCCCACACCCCGTGTCCCCACGTCCCCACATCCCCCATGTTCCCACATCCCTCAATCCCCATGTCCACCTGTCCCCATGCCCCATGTCCTCAGGTCCCTGCATCCCCATGTTCCCACACCCCCACCTCCCCAAGTCCTTGCATCTCCTTGTCTTCATGTCCTTGTGTCCCCACATCCCATGTTCCTACACCCGATGTCCCCATGTCCCCACGTCCTCGTGTTCCCACACCCCATGTCCTTGTGTCCCCATGCCCCATGTCCCCATGTCTCCACATCCCCCATGTTCTCACATCTCCATGTTCCCAAGTCCTTGCATCTCCTTGTCCCCATGCCCCTTGTCCCCAGGTCCCTGCATCTCCATGTCCCCATACACCCACATCCCTGGGTCCCCATTTCCCCATGTCCCCAAGCCTTGTGACCCTGTCTCCCCAAGCCCCATGTCCCCAGGTTCCCACACCCCAGGTCCCCATGTCCCACATCCTGGTATTCCCATATCTCTACACCCCATGTCCCCATGCTTCATGTCTCCATGTCCCCATGCTCCATGTCCCTGCAACCTCTGTGTCCTCATATCCCTGTGTCTCCACACCCCATGTCCCCACATTCTGATGTCCCCATGGCCCATGTCCCCACATCCCGACGTCCCCATGCCCTCACACCCTGTGTTCCCACATTCCCATGTCCCCAAGCCCCATGGCCCCATGGCCCCATATCTTGATGTCCACAAGCCCCACATCCTGATGTCCCTATGCCCTGTGTCTCCATATCCTGATGTCCCCAAGCCCCATGTCCCCAGGTCCCCACATCCCGATGTCCCCACACCCTGTGTTCCCATGTCCCCATGTCTCCAAGCCCCATGTGCCCATGTCCCGTGTCCCATGTCCCACCGCTGTCCAGCTCGGACACGTAGCACTCCTCCACGACGCCGGCTGGCGTGTGGACCTTGGCGTCGATGACACCGCGCGCCCCGTTCAGCTGCACCGCGAAGGACGCCGGCTGGTTCACCGTCACCGTCTCCTGCGGGGACACCAGGGTGAGGGGTCCCAAGGGTGCCACAG
Source organism: Coracias cyanogaster (assembly GCA_033124195.1). NCBI lineage: Eukaryota > Metazoa > Chordata > Aves > Coraciiformes > Coraciidae > Coracias > Coracias cyanogaster. The sequence continues at coordinate 4,273 of JAVSBS010072549.1, forward strand.
GGGCACGAGGTGGCCCAGGGGTGACACAGGGGACCCAGAGGTGACATGGGGGAGATGGGCGGCACCAGAGGTGGCACTGGTGGGAGTCCCAAGGGTGTCGCATGGACATAAGGTGGCCCAGGAGTGACATGGAGGACCCAAGGGTGGCACAGGGAACCCAGGGGGGACATGGGTGGCATGAAGGGTGGCATTTTTGGGGGTCCCAAGTGTGCCACATGGGCATAAGGTGACACGGGGGACTCAAGGGTGGCACCAGGCAAGGTCTCAAGGGTGCCACAGTGGCACTAGGTGGCCCAGGGGTGACACAGGGGACCCAGAAGTGGCACCAAGGGTGACACGGGGGAGTCCCAAGGATGCCACAAGGGCACGAGGTGGCCCAGGAGTGATGTGGCAGGGTGCAGGGTGACCCCAGAGGGGTCCCTGGTACCTGGAGGCTGGTGACGGTGAGGCGCCGGGCGTCATCTGAGTGGGAGGCCACGGGCACCACGAAGGGGCTGTCGGGGATGTGCTCCTCATTGAACTTGATGGAGACCTCATAGTCACCTGTGGGGACACCACGGGGGGGGACACTCGCATAGGGACACCCTCACATGGGGACACCCTCTCATGGGGACACCTTAATTTGAGGACACCTTCACATGGAGACACTCTCACTTGGAGGCACCTTCCCATGAGGAGGCCCTGGCACCGGGACACGTTTGCATGGGGACACTCCCACTTGGAGACACCCTCACCTGGGGACATCCTCGCATGGGGACACCCTCACACGAGGACCCTCTCACCTGGGGACACCCTCACTTGAGGTCATTTGAGGACACCTTCACTTGGGGACACCCTTGCTTGAGAAGACCCTCACTTGGAGATACTCTCTCTTGAGGACACCCTCAGTTGAGGACACCCCTCCCTCAGGGACACCCTCTCGTGGGGACACCCTCCCTTGAGGACACCCTCCCTTAAAGACACCATCACTTGAGGTCACCCTCCCTTGGGCACACCCTCGGTGATGGGGTGGGGGTGTCCCCAGACCCACCAGGCTCCTGGACGAGGTAGGAGACACCACAGGATCCATCCTTGCGGTCCTCGAAGGTGATCTCGGCCTTGCTGGGCCCCTCCACGGCGATGGAGAGACCCCCGGCCCCCGCCTCCCGCGTCCAGATGCTGAACTCGGCTGCGGGGATGGGGCGTCAGGACCACCCCCAAAAGGGCTGAGACCCCCCCCGCCCCCCCCGCACCCCATCCCGGGGCAGTTTCCCCCGGTTCCTCCCCATTTTGGACCTGGGGCCAGTCCAGGAGCCTGGGCTGGATCCAGGAGATCTCCAGAAGGTCTTGAGGAGCTCTGGGTGGGTTTGGGGAGCTCTGGGTGGATTTAGGGATTTCCCCCCGATGGGTCTTGGGGAGCCCAGATGGATTTGGAGAAGCCTCCCATGGGTTCTGGGGAAGTCTAGATGGATTTGGGGAGCCCTCCATGGGTTTTGGGGAGCCCCACAAAGGACCCGAGTCTTGGGCAGACTCAGGAGCTCCAGGCAGCCCCAAGTGGGGGTGGGGGGGAGGGACACCTCGAGTAGGCCTTGGGGTGCCCCCCAGGGAGGTTCAAGGGTCTCGGGGTGGGTTTGGGGAGCCTTGGGTGAGTTTTTGGGGTGCTTGGAGCACCCCAGGTGGGTTTGGGGGCACCTCAGATGGGTTTTGAGGTATCCCAAGTGGGTTCAAGGGCAGCCAAAGTAGGCTTTGGGGCACCCCGAGTGAGTCAAGGAGAACCCCAGGTGGAGTTGGGGGCACCTCAGGTGGGTTTGGGGGCACCTCAGGTGGGTTTGGGGGCCGTACGGGGCCGGGGCAGCCCTGCGCAGGTCACGGTGGGGTCCCGGGGTGCCCCCCACTCACCTGGCACACCGGCCTCAGCCCGCTCCAGGCCCGGCCCTCCGGCACGGACCTTGTGGGCCCCCCCCTCGCCCAGGGGCCCCACAGTGAACTGGAAGGGGCTGCCGGGCACGTGCTGCCCGTGGTCCTTGACGCTGACCGAGTGGACGCCGGTCTCGGCCGGCACGAAGCGGATGCTGTAGGAGCCGCCGTCGCCCTCCAGCACCTGAGCAGGCACCGCCTGTCCCGACGGGCCCGTCACCACCGCCGACACCTCGTGGGCACTCAGCTCTGTCGGGATAGTGCCACGGGGGGGGTCACGGTGCAGCAGCGGACCCCAGACCCTCGCCAGGGACCCAGCACGTGGCCCCGCCCCAGCCCCCATGGGACCCTCTTACCTCTGGGGTCCCTCTGTGAGTCCTTGGGGACCTTTATTTCTGGGGGTTCCCACCCCTGGGTCCTTGGGGACCCCCCCAACAGCACCAGCAGGCTCCTCAGGGACGCCCCAGGGATGCCCAGGACCCTCCCAGTGACATTCAGACCTCCCCACACACCCCCCAGCCCCCCGAAGGATGCTCAGGACTGCCCAGGGACGCTCAGGACCCCCCCAGGGACACTCAGGACCCCCCCCAGGTCACTGACCTGGCATCTTGAGGCTGAGGTCGCAGGGGGTGCCCACACTGGCCTCAGGCGGGGCCCGGCGCCGCCGTGTGATGCTCTCCTTGACCCGCCCTTCGCCTGTCACCTTCACCGAGAAGGGGCTCCCTGGGGGGGCGGGGGGGTCACAGCGGCTCCCCAGGGGACCGAGGACACCCCCGAGTCCCCCCAAGAACCCTCCGGGTCCCACCACGCCCCACACCCTCTGTGGCACATCTGGATCTCGCCCCACACTCTCCCCCTCAGGAATCCCAGTTGGCCCCAGCATGCTCCCAGTAACCCAGACTACCCCAGAACACTCTCCCAGTAACCTAGACTACACCAGTACACCCTCCCAGTGCCCCCAGTTCCCCCCAGTAACCCCAGGACCCTGCTCCAGCTTCTCCCATGTTCCTATTTCTCCCAGCATGCTCTCCCGGTGCCCCTCAATTTCCCCCCAGTAACCCCCATTCTTTCCCAGTATGCTCTCCCAGTAAGTCACCCCACTCTATCATCCCAGTTGCTCCTGGCTCCTGTTCCTAGTGCGCCCAGCTCCCTCCAGTTCCCCCTGTTCCCCACCAGTCTGCCCTCCTAGTGCTGCCGGCGGCCCCAGCTCCCCCCCGGCCATGCTCCCATCACCGCTCCAGTCCCTCCCAGCGCGCACCAGGGACGTGCTGGTCGCCGAACTTGACGGAGATGATGTAGTTGCCGGGCTCGGTGGGGCAGTAGGCGACACGGCAGGTGCCATCCTCCAGCTCCTCCGTGGTGATGTCCACCTTGGAGGGCCCCTCGATGGACAGGCTCAGCCCCCCGTAGCCTGGGGATGGGGAGGGGGCGTCAGCGGGGACCTCCCGGGAAGGCGGCGGGGGGCGCCCGGGGCCGCGGGGACCTACCGGCGTCGCGGGTGTCGATGGTGAAGTGCGCGGGCTGGAAGGTGCGTCCCTCGCGCAAGCCGGGGCCGGTGACGCGGACGCGGGCGGCATCGCCCAGCTCGGCCTGGCTGATGGTGACGGAGACGGGGCTGCGGGGCAGCGGCTGCCCCCCCCGCGACACATGCACCAGGTGCTCACCCACCTCCTGCGGCACGAAGGAGATCCCTGCGGGGACAGCGCAGCGGGGAGCGGGTCAGTGGGAGGACACAGGGGACACGGGGGACGTAGGGGACGTGGGATGAGGACTTGAGAGGGACAGGGTAGAGGGACATGGGGACACGAGGACATGGGGGAGGTCCCTGCAGGGGTCTCAGGACATGGAGACATGGGTCCGAGCAGGGGGACGGAGGCATCAGGAGAAGGGGACGCGGTGCAGGGACATCATCACGGTGTTCCGGAGACGTGGATGTCACAAGATGGGGACACAGAAGGAACGTGGTGCAGGGACACAAGGACAAGGGGATGTCGGGGGACACAGTGGAGACGTGGGAGCTGGCTGGGATCACCGGCAGGGAGGTGCTGGCGGCCGTGTCCCCCCCGTGTCCCACTCACCAAGGTGTCCATTGCGCAGCCTCTTCAGCTGGCACGGCTCCTTGCGGCCCGAGGGCGCAGTGACGGTGGCCGTCAGCTGGCTCAGGTCCGTCTCCCCCAGGTCCAGGGGGATGTCGGCCGAGGCCCCCACCTTCAGGTGGGACAGGCGCAGGCTGTCATCACCTGCGGGGACACGGCTCAGGGGGGGCACCCCACAAACACCGGGGCTCCCCCCAAACCACCACAGCTCTACCAAAGCCACCACGGCTCCACCAAAGTTCTCACGGGCTCTCAAGGTGGCCTCAAGGACCCTGGGGACATCAGATCTACCAAGCCCCCCAACCGGCCACCCCCCCAGCCCCCGTACCGGTGATGCGGGCAGTGAAGGGGCTCCCCGGGATGTGCTTGTCGTTGTACTTGACCACGATGCTGTAGTCGCCCGGCAGCACCGGCAGGTACGAGACGCTGCACGTCCCGTCCTGGTTGTCGGTGCAGCTGATCTCCGCCTTCGAGGGACCCTCAACAGCCAGCGACAGCCCTCCTTGGGGGGGACGGGAGGGGTTCAGGGAGGGCCCGCACCCACCACCGGGGACCTGGGTGCCCGGGTGCCCCCCCAGCCGCTCACCCTCGCCAGCGTCCTTGGTATTGACAGTGAACGTGGCCGGCTTGTTGACGGTGCCATGGATGAGGCCGGGGCCGTAGGCGGTGACGTGGCCGCTGTTGACGTAATCCACGTAGAACTGGAGGGGGCTGCCTGAAGGGGGGAAGAAGGGGGGGGTCAGGGGGTGTGAGACCCCCTCCCACACACATCCCCTGCCGTGGGAGGATCCTCGTGGATGTGGGATGGTGGGATGGCAACGGCCACGTGGGATGGTGTCACGGCACCTCCAGGGCCATGGTGCAACAACAGGGGCCCCCCCGGAGCCCCCCCCAGTGCCCCCCACCTGGGATGTGCATGTTCTCGTAGCGAATGTCCATCTCGTGCAGGCCGGCCTCGGTGGGGGCGAACCGCACCGTCACCGTCCCGTCCTTGTTGTCCGTGATGTCGGGCTTGGCCACCTTCCCCGAGGGCATCCGCACCTCTCCTGGGGGGGCACGGGGGGTGAGGGGGGGCTCTGGGGACACCCTGAGGGCAACCTTGGACCCCCCCATCCCCCACAGGAGCACCTCTGCTGTATTGGGGACCTCCTGGTAGGACCCCTGGGGAGGACCTTGGCTGCCCTGGTGACAGCCCAGGAGGACCTGGGAGGGATCTGGGGACCCCCCTGGCTCAGGGAGCCCCAAGGAGGCTCCACAGACCCAACAGGACCCAAGGGAGCCCTGAGGAGCCCCTCCCCCCTCCCCAAGACGTTGGGGACCCCACCCAGAGACCACCCCATCCTGGGGGTCTCGGAGACACCCCCCCTGCAAGTCTTGGCTGTTGTGGGGACACCCTGGGGGGTCCTCGGACCGGTGGGTCTCTTGAGGACCCCCCGGGATCATCTGAGTCATCCTGGGGACACCCCCCAGGAGGAGCGGGGGGAGCTGCAGGGACCCCCCCATCTCAGGGAGCCCCAAGGAGGCTCCACAGACCCCCCAGAAGGCCTCCAGGGAGCCCTGCAGAACCAAAGTGTTTTGGTGGCCCCCTCGCCCAGGGGACCCTCAGCGGTTCTGGGACCCCCCCCGGGGGTCTCTGGGCCGTTTCGGGGACCCCTCCTCACCGGTGATCTCGCCCTTCTTTATGGTGAAGGGGATGACGAGGTCGAAGGGGCGCAGCCCGGCCATGTCCAGCCCGTTCACCCCCAGCAGCGGCCGGTCAGTCGCCTGCAGGATGCAGTTTGTTGTGGGGAGGGTGGCGGGAGCCCCCAGACCCTCCCCGGGGCACCTGCCGCCTGGCACACACCCGGCACACACCCTTTATCACCCTGCCCACCACATGCCCTGCTCACCGCACGCTCCCTGCGCGCTGCCCACCTGGCACCGTGCCTGCCGCCGCACGGGCCTCGCACGCTCCTCGCACGCTGCCTGTGCACTACCCACCTTCAAGGCTCCTCACACGCTACATACGTTGTGTCGCGGTCCGTTTGCCACACCTTGCATGCACCTTGCACACTACACACCTTGCACGCTACTCCCCTTGCACACTACGCACCTTGCATGCTCCTTGCACGCTGCCTGCACGCTACTCACCTTGCACACTCTTCACTTCGCACGCTACTCGCCTTGCACGCGCCCCCCACACTGCCCGCAAGCCGTACGCCTCGCACGCTCACTCTGCCGATGAGCTACCCAAGCTTGCACGCCCCTTGCACGCTCCCCGCGTTCCCCCCCCAGCCCGCCTCACCGCGGACCCAGGAGGGGCTGTGTGGGACGCGCTCGGTACCGGAGCGTGCGCAGACGCCCCCCGCCGCGCCCCCCGCACACTCACCATGACCTGGAAGGGGCTGTTGGGGATGTGCTCGCCGCCGAAGCGCACGCAGATGACGTACTTGCCGGGCTGCGGCGCGGTGTAGAAGATGTCGAAGGTGCCGTCGGGGTTCTCCACCACGTCCACGTCCACCTCGGAGCCGTCGGGCGTGCACACGGTGCACGTCACCTTCCCCTTCCCGGCCGCCTTCGCGTCCACCGTGATCAGCGTCTCCTCCCCGATCTGGATGGTGGGGCCGATGCCGGCCCCTTGACGGGCACCGGGGGGGGTCACTGCCGGCTCTGGGCACCCCCAAACCTGCACCCGGTGCCCCCAGACCCACCCCAAAGCCGGGGGGGCAGCCGGGGCCGGCTGAGCGTGGGATGCTTGTGCCGTGCCACAGGGAAGGGGTTGTTAATGGGGCACAGACTTCCCCAACCCCACACCCAGGTAGGGAACTCGGGACCCCCGAGCTCACAGGACTGAGCCAGAGACCCCCCAAAACGGCACAAGGGCCTTCCCCTATCCCCCATTTAATGAGGTGTCGAGGACACCCCACAATTCAGACAGGAAGGGGACCCCCCCGGAGCAGCGTAACTGGGGGGCCCTCCCTGCATTGAGCAAGGTCTGGACCCCCGCAGGCAAGAGAACCCCGATTGTTAAATGACACCGGGGGGAGTCCCTGACACTCAGCAAGTTCTGGGGGGGTCCTTTGTCGCTAAATGAACTCTTGGGGGCCCCCTCCCTCATTAAAGGAGACCATGAGGTGAGCCCAGCATCAAACAAGGCCCGAGGGCCCCCTCAGAATCAGGCCCCCGTCCCCCCAGGGTCCCCACTCGCCCGGGGGGGCAGTTTTGGGGTGTGGGGGGTGGTGGTGCCGCATGCACGCCGACGCCAAGCGAGAGCCAAGCCGTGAGCTTACCTAAGCCGTGACCTCCGATGGAGACTAGAGCGTGGGGGGGGCCGGAGAGGGGTGGGGGGCGCGGGGTGGGGTGGGGGGGACGTGGGGTGGGCAGAGAAGCAAGAAATCCAGTGAGACACAGGTGGTGAGACCCCACCCCCCCACCCCAAGCCCCCCCCAAC
>JAVSBS010072550.1:0-11674 GCA_033124195.1 Coracias cyanogaster
ACCCATCCCAACCAATCCCATCTACTGCATCCCAACCAATCCCGTCCCAACCCAACCTATCCACCCAATCCCAACCCAGCCCATTCCAACCCAACCTATCCATCCCATCCCAACCCAGCCCATTCCAACCCATCTCACCCCATCTCTCCTTCCACCCCCATCCCACGACATCCAACCCCGGCTCCACCTTGGCCTTCCCGGTGCTCTGCAAGACCCGGACCAAAGCTCCGGCCAACTCCTCCTTGTGCCGGACGGCGATGGCGGGCTCCAGCCGGGCACAGAGCTCCCGGTAGTGGAAGGTGATGAACTCGGCCAACTCCTTGTAGCGCACGATGGGCAAGACCCGCACCTCCCGGTAACGCCCGCGCACCCTCACCGCCGGCACCCGCTCGCTGGCACCGCTCAGTGGGTACCAGCGCTCCAAGGGCTGCCGGGCGGCCGCCAGCTCGGTCAAGGGGACGGTGACGGAGGCCACCGGTTGACCAGGTTGGTCTTCCCGGCACAGGGTGAGGGTGAGGGCGCGGGAGGGTGGTAGAGCGGCCAACTGGAAGAGTTCCCCCCAGAAGAGCTCGCCATCGGGCCCGGCCACCTTGGCGGTGGTGCGGGCGAAGAGGGTGCCGTCGAGGTGGAGGTGACAGCGGAGGCGCCGGCGCGGTGGCAGGTCCCGCGCTTCGTACACCCACAGGCTCAGCGCCAGCTCCAGCCGCTCACAGTTGTCCTGCCGGGGTTGGGGGGTCAAGGGGACATCAAGGGGGGACATCAATGGGGATGTCAAGGAGGACATCAAGGGGGACATCAAGGAGGACATCAAGGAGAACAAGGGGGACATCAAGGAGAACATCAAGGGGGACATTGGGGGTGGGTGAATTTGAGGTGGGCTTGGAGGGGATGAGATGTAGGGGGTGAGGGATTCTGAGGGTGGATGTGGGGATGGGAGGACATGGAGGATGGGGGGACATGTGGGAGTGGAGGGGACGTGGGGGGACATGGAAGGACAGGAGATGACACATGGGGATGGAGTGGACATGGGGGGACAGAGAGACTGGGGGAGGACACAAGGTTCCGTGGAGGGACTTGGAGACAGGAGGGGGACAGGAGGGGACACTGGGGACAGGAGGGGACATGGGGGACATGAGGGACGTGGAGGACTGGAGAGGACATGGTGGGAAGGGAGGCCGGGAGGGGACACGGAGACATGGGGACACAGGTGGACAAGATCTTCAGGGGGTTGTGGGTGACAGCCAAGCTCATGGTGGGATAGGAGAGGGGACACGAGGGGACAAACAAGACCCCAGGGGACACAAGGGGACATGGTGGGACAACCAAGTCCCCAAGGGACAGGAGACACACGATGGGAGAAGCAATTCCTCAGGGGACAGGAGGGGACAACCAAGGCTCCAGGAGGCAAGAGATGACATGGTGGGACCACCAAGATCTCAGGTGACAAGAGGGGGCATGGTGGGACAACAAAGGCCCCAAGGGACAGGAGGGGACACAAGGGGACAACCAAGACCCCAGGGGACACAAGGGGACAACCAAGCCCCCAGGAGACAAGAAAGGACGTGGGGGGACAACCAAGATCTCCGGTGAGAGGAGGTGACACAGGGGTGGACAAACAAGTCCCCAAGAGACAAGAGGGGACACGGAGGTGGACAACCAAGTCCCCAGGTGACAACACACCACAAGGTGACCCAAGGCTGTGGCACCTGCAGGTCTCCAGGATGAGATGGGGGGTGGGTCGTGCCTTAGTTTCCCCTCCCAGGCACCCACCCATGGGTGTCCCATGGTGTCTGGGTGTCCCTGGGGGGTGTCCCCAGGGAAGGTGTCCCCAGAGGGAGGTCCCCACCTTGTTGGGCTGCACGGTCCGACGCAGGTTCTCGATCCACCGGTCGCGCTCGGCCAGGGACGTGCACCCAAAGGAGCGGCTGCGCTCGCCCGTGATCACCTGGGGGGGATGGTGAGGGGGCACCTATGAGTGCTGGGGGGGGTCTGGGTGCCCCAAGGTCAAGGGTTGTGCTCTGGGAGGGGTCCCTTTGGGGTGCTCTAAGGGCTCAGCGAGGGGGTCATGGGTGCTCCGGGTGGTGCTTTGGGGTGCCCTGGGTGCCTCTTCTGGGTGCTCTGAGTGCCCCTTTAGGGTGCCCAAGGTGCCCCTGGGTGCCTTTCTAGGGTGCTCTGGGTGCTGTTCTGGGGTGTCCAGGGTGCTCTTGGAGCTCTGGGTGCCTGTGCAAGGTGCCCTGGGGACCCCAAGTGCCCCTTTAGGGTGCCCCTGGGTGCCTTTCTAGGGTGCTCTGGGTGCTGTTCTGGGGGTTGAAGGTGCTCTGGGTGCCCCTCCAAGCTGCCTGGGGTGCCCTGGATGCCCATCCACGGTACCATGGGTGCTCAGGGTGCCTTTCTAGGGTGCCCTGGGTGTCCCTTCAAAGTGCCTAGGGTGCCCTGTCTGCCTACCCAGGGTACCCTGGTTGCCCATCCATGGTAGCCAGGGTGTCCATCCATGGTGTCCACCCATGGTACCCAGGGTGTCCATCCATGGTGTCCATCCATGGTGTCCACCCATGGTACCCAGGGTGTCCATCCATGGTGTCCATCCATGGTGTCCATCCATGGTGTCCATCCATGGTGTCCAAGGTGTCCACCCATGGTACCCAGGGTGCTCCCCACCCCAACACCCACCAAGCCCATGGTTACCTGGAAGCAGAACTTCTCGCCCACGATGCTGCCGTGCACAGGCCGGACGATGACGTTGGCCCCGGTCAGGTCCAGCTCGGCCACGCCAGGCGACGGCGGCGGCGACTCCCGCGACCCCCTACGGCAACAGCAGCGTCACCCAAGGCCACCCCCCCCCACCCCCACCCCCAGCACCCACATCCCCACCCCCTCTTCACACCTCTCGCCGTTGGGGATCGTCAGTGGCTCGGCCTTGGGGACCCCGCGACCTTTCCTCTCCCGCAGCCTCTTCCAGAGCAAGCCCTGGATTGGTCGGGGGAAGGTGTCACCCATGGGTGGGGGGCAGCACCCTGGGGGGGTGGGGGGTCTTGGGGGGTGCCCACCTTGACGTTGCTGAACTGGGAGGTGGGGGACGGCTCATTCTCGGCGCTTCTGCCGGCGCTGCGGGTGCTCCTCTCATCCACGGCTGGCTCTGGGTGGGGGACACCCACTATCAGGACCCCCCCCTTGGCCAGCACCCCAACACCCTGCCTGGGTTTGGGGGGGCAGGATACATCCATTTCCCCCCCAAAAAAAAGAATAAACCCTTGGGAAACATCAACCAAAGGTGGGGAGGACCCAAGGGCTTGGTTCTGAAGGCATCTCCTGAGCTTTGGGTGCTGGAGTTGGGGGCACCCATTGGACGGAGGGGACCCATCCTGCTGCCCTGGCTCCGGTGCCACCCCTCACGGTGATGCCGAGCACCCATCTGGGATGGTCCTTGGGGTGGGGGTGCCGGGTGGGTGCCAGGGGTTGACTCACCCAGCTGCGCGGTGCACAGCACCCAGCGCCGGGGGCCCATGGTGCCGGTGCCGGTGCCGCCGAGGAAGCCGGGAGTGTTATCGGCTGGATCAGCCGACGCAGCAGCGCCGGAGGAAGCGGTTGAGGGTACGAGGAGGCCTCGAAGCCAACGCTTCCTCCAGAGCCCAGCGCGGTGTGCGGCGCGTCACCGTATGTGGCGCAAAGCCTGGCATCCGGCACGGCGTGGGCACAACGTGGGGCGTGGGCTGTGGCATGGGGGGGCACAGCCACGGCGCTCGGCACGGTGCACTGTGTGTGGCATGGCCATGAAGCTCGGCACAGGCTACGGCAATTGGCCACGATGCGCGGTGCATGGCCACGGTGCACGCCATGATGCTCGGCACAGGCCACGGTCATGATGCTTGGCACGGGGCATGGTGCACGGCCACGGTGCATGGCACAGCCACGGTGCTCGGCACACAGCACAGACCACGGGCACGATGCTCGGCACAGGGCATGTGCCACGGCCACAGTGCACATGCCACGACCACGATGCTCGGCACAGGCCACGGTCATGATGCTTGGCACGGGGCACGGTGCACGGCACATGGCACGGCCACGGTGCTTGGCATGGGACATGGTGCACGGCTACGGTGCTTGGCACATGCCAAGGCTACGGCGCACGGCACATGCCACGGCCACGGTGCTCGGTGCAGGCTACGGTGCATGACCATGGTGCGCGGCACATGGCACAGCCACGGTGCTCGGTGCAGGCTACGGTGCATGACCATGGTGCGCGACCACGGTGCGCGGCACATGACCCAGACCGCAGCCACGAGACACGGCACAGACCACGGCCACGACACGCGGCACACGCCGCGGCCACGATGCTCGGCACGTGTCCCCATGTGCGGTGCGTGCCCACACGGTACACGGCGCGATGCGTGTCCCGGCACTGTGGCCCAAGGTTCCCACGCACCCAGTTCACCCCAGCCCATGGCGCCAGCACATGCCAGCGCATGCCGAGCTCTCACCGAGGTCCCCGTGGCCGCCCGCTGGGTGAGGGTTGGTGGTCTCAGAGGTGGAGCTGCCGGCCCGGTTCCTGCTCCCACACCACGCCTGGGGACACGGAGTGGGTTGGGCACCGCCGGCACCGGCACCCGTTGGTGAGTTCCGGTGACGCCGGCACCTGCCCCTGGGTTACCCCGATCCCCGTGGCCTCACCTCCTCTTCCCTGCCCACCAGGACCAGGTGTCCGTCCACCAGCGAGAAGTTGGAGACATCCCACACCGGGGCAGCGGGGGCTGGGGCCGGGCCGGGCATGGTTGCTGCGGGTGAAGAGTTGGGTGTTGGGGGACGTTGGGTGGTCACCGTGCCCTTGGCAGCCATGGGCAGCATGGCTGTGCCAGGAGATGTGTCGTCATGGAGGTGGCACCATGGGTGTGGTGATGCTGAGGGACATGTGGCCATGGAGATCCCACCATGAGTGTGGTGATGCCGGGGGTATGTGGTCATGGAGGTGCCACCATGAGTGTGGTGATGCCAGGGGTATGTGGTCATGGAGGTGCCACCATGAGTGTGGTGATGCCGGGGGTATGTGGCCATGGAGGTGCCACCATGAGTGTGGTGATGCTGAGGGACATATGGCCATGGGGGTCCCACCATGAGTGTGGTGATGCTGAGGGACTTGTGGCCATGGAGGTCCCACCATGAGTGTGGTGATGCTGAGGGACATGTGGCCATGGGTGTCCCACCACAAATGTGGTGATGATGAGGGACATGTGGCCATGGGGGTCCCACCATGAGTGTGGTGACACTGAGGGATATGTGGCCATGGGGGTTCCACCATGAGTGTGGTGATGCTGAGGGACATGTGGCCATGGAGGTCCCACCACAAATGTGGTGATGCTGAGGCCATGGAGGTGCCGTGGTGAGGCCAGAGCCGAGCGGGTGCCGGTCGCCAGGGCCCCGCCGGCACTGTGGGTGGCCCCGCCGGAGCCAAGCCGGTTCTGCCAGCTCTGGTGCCGCGGGGGTTGGCGTGGCTCCAGGAGCCACCACCCAGCCCCGTGCTGACCATACATGAGGACCACGACCATGTGTGGCCTGGGGTAGGCCCCAGGGCCTGGTGGGACCCAACCAGCCTGCACCCATGGGTGTCCCCCAGACATGGAGGGGGCAGCTGCCGGCAGGAGTTGTCCAATCACAGCCTGGTCACACCTTGGACCAGCCACATCCTCCACCATCACCCACCCATCACCCACCACCTCCCAGACCCCATGGTCACCATCACCCATCATCCATCACCCATCACCACCACTCCCCATTGTCCCTGACCCATCACCCATCACAGCTCGTCATCCACTGCCAATCACCCATCAACCATCACCCCTAACTCATCACCCATAAGCATCATCATCACCCACCACCCCTAGTCCATCACCCACCACCCATCATCTTCAGCCCATCGTGTATCATCATCATCACCCACCACCCACCATCCCTAATCCATGACCATCATCGTTGCCCACCATCCATTGCCTTCAACCCGTCATGTAGCATCATCACCCAGAACCCACCACCCCTAATCCATCACCATCGTCATCGCCCACTACCCATCATCATCACCCATCACCCTCACTCCATGATGTACCATCATCACCCACTACCCATCACCCTCCAACTCATCATGTGTCATCGGCACCCATCACCTCTAATCCATCATCACCCACCACCCATCATCTTCACCCACCACCCATTGCCCATCATGTATCGTCATCATCCCACCAATCCCCAGCCCATCACCAACAACCACCCGTCATCTCCCAACCCAGCACCCATCACCTCCAACCACTGCCACCATACCTGGAACCACATCATGAACCACCTGCTCAGCCCTGGCACCGTTCTCCCCTGGACTCCTCTTCTTGGACATGGACCTCAGGTACTTCTGCAGGGTGGCCTTGCCACCCTCGGGTCCCCGCGGCTCCTTGCTCCCCTTGGAGGGGGCCGAAAAAGCTCGTTGGAAGAGGGACCGGCGGGTGCTGGCCTTGGGGGCCACCACGTTGGAGGTGCTCCTTCCAACCACATCATGGTGGCCATCAGCCTCGGGTTGGCTGTAGGAACGTTTCCACCCCTGCAGGCGGGTCCAGCGGCGGCTGCCCGGGGATCCCGTGTCCCGCTCGGCACCCATGGGTGCTGCTGTCCTCCATCGGTATGTCTTCAGCAGAGTGGGTGGGTCAGGTCCCAGCGGGGGTTTCTCCACTTGCATCTGGAGGATGAGAAGAACCATGTTGGCCACGGGGCGACCTTGGTGGGGGTGGTGGTGGGAAGGGTACCTCCAAGCTGGCATCCCCCATCTGGGCATCCCTATTTGGGTGCTCCATCCAAGCATCCCTGTTGGGACAACTCTGAAGGCCCCTTTATCAGCGCTCCTACCCAGGAACCCATGAGCAAGGACCCGACGTGGGCACCTCCACCCAAGGCACCCGTATCTGGGCACCTTTGTCCGGGCACCAATATTGAGGGACCTGTTGCTGTTGGGTGCCCCTGCCCACCAAGAGGTCCTCATCTTCTGGGTGCTCATGTCCTCAAGGTGCCTCTGCCCACCAAGAGGTCCCCACCAAGAGGTCCCTACCCAGTGAGTGCCTGTGTTCTTGGGGTGTTCCTGCCCACCAAGAGGTCCCCATCTTGTGGGTTTTCATATTCTTAGGGTGCTCATGCCCACCAAAGGCTCCTAATCTTCAGGGTGCCCACATCCCTGGGGTGCTTCTGTCCACCAAGAAGTCCCCATCTTCTGGGTGCTCATGTCCTCAAGGTTCCCCTGACCACCGAGGGGTCTCCATCTTGTGGGTGCCCATGTCATCTCAGTAAGTCCTGCCCCCTAAAGGGTCCTCATCTTGTGTGTCCTCAGCCCCTGGGGTGCTTCTGCCCACCAAGAGGTCCTCATCTTATGGGTGCTCAGGCCCTCAAGGTGCTCCTGCCCACCAAGGGGTCTCCATCTTGTAGGTGCCCACATCCCTGGGGTGCCTCTGGTGTTCACCTCCGTTCACCACACCCACCCACTGGGTGCCCACCTCAGCACCCATCCCTCCCAGGCCATGGTGACACCAGTGTTTGGTGCCACCGGGGCCTGGTGACACCCTGGAGGGTGGCCCATCACCACCTGGGCCTCAAGCGCTGGCGGATGCTTCCGCCGCCACCGCGCTTCCCCTCGCGCCGTCACCGCGTTTCCTCCCAGCATCCGCACCCCGCGCCCCCACCTCAGCGACCCCCCAGCACCCATGGGTGCAGAGCAAGGTCTGTGGTGGGGAGGGGGCTGGTGGTACCTCCTCATCACGGGTGGAACGAGCTCTGGGTGCTGGTTGCTTTGGAAGCCACCGATTTTGGGGTGCCATCACCCTAGGGTGAAGATGTGGAGGGTGGTGGGAGGTGCCCAGACCCTGGGGGGGCTGGGGCAGCATTTTTGGGGTGTCCCCCCGCCGAACTTGCAGCACCCTCCAGAACCCACCACCCATCCCCTCCACACCGTCTCCTCAGGGTGCTGCTTCTCCGCACCCCCAAGAAGACCATCACCCTGAGGTGCCACCTCCATCACCACGTCACCTCCCGCCACCCCCCCGTGTCACCCCCCGCTCCCCATCCCCGCGGTACCTCCACTGTTCTCCGCCCGCTCCGGCAACCCTGGGGCCCAGTTCCTGTGGTGGCTTCCCCATGTGACCAGGCAGGAGTTTCAGGCACACCCTCACCTCCGCCCCTGCCCCGGTGACGGTATCGAGGCCATGGCTCCCGCCCGGGCCACCGCTGGGGCCACGCCGAGGAGGTTGACCCACATCGGGACACCCCACTTTGGGTGTGGGGGGGAGTTGGTTCTTCAGTTGGGTGTACCTGGCTTAATCGCCCTCATTAGGTTTCAGAGTGAACAGGTGCTGGAGGTGGTGGCTACGGGGTGAGGCGAGGTGTAGGCACCTCTGGAGGGTGGGTGCTCATCTCGGGGAGGGGTGTATGGAGGTTGAGGTCTCCTTGAAGGTCATGTGGGGTCTCCAGGGTGGGCAGGCACAGGTCCACCCAGCCCTGCAGCAGGTCCTGGGCACTTGGGTCCATCATTGAGTCCTCTGCCGTGACCACATGGTGGCCCCCCACCCTATGCCTCAGTTTCCCCTTGATCTTCAAGGACCACTCAAAGCTGATGTCCTGGCACTGACTTTATTGTGGCTACTGGGATGGTCTGTTGGGCCAGTGGAGTCAGGATCTGTTCAGGCTGGTGTCCACCTGGGCCAGGATCTGTTCAGGATAGTGGACTTCAAGGCTAGGGTCCTTCTGGGCTGGTGTCCATCACGGTTGGCATCCATTGGGCTGGTGTCCATCTGGGCCAGAGTCAATCCGTGGTGGCATCTGTTGGAATTATCTGGACCAGGGTCTATCTGGGCTGACATCCATGGGACTGGTGTCCATCTAGACCAGAGTCCACCCAGATCGGCATCCATTGAGGCCAACATCTGTTGGACCAGGCTCCATCCAGACCATCACCAGCATCCATCTAGACCATGATCCAACCTTGTCCGCACCCACCCAGACCAGGAGCCACGGGGCTGGACCTCACTGCAGAGGAGAGGAGAAACCACCATCAGTCCCAGCATCACCTCCCACCTCCACCCTCCCCAAACCCCCAACCCCTGGAGATGCCCCAGAGCTTGGTGCTCACCTTGAAGCCGTGCCAGCTCTCGATCTCCTGGAAGAGGGAGTTGCCGGGACAGTCGGTGTGACCCATCTGGCGGTGGCCACGTAGGGTGTAGTTGTGGTGGAGCCGCCCGGTCCTCACGGCGCAGGGGAGGAGCCCATCCCGCACCAGGGCGATGGTGTCAGAGTCCGGCAAGGTGGTCGAGAAGTCCCCAACGTAGCCCACGCCGTAACCTTTGCTGTTGTAGCCTTTGGTGTGGGCGCCAACCCAATGCCAACCACGGCCTTGGTACAAGTACCCATCCGACCCCACCACGAAGCTGCAAAGACCCATGGGTCAACCTGAGGCACCTGGAGATGGGCGCCGGTGGACCACGGTGGCGGTGACGATGGTCTCACCTGTAACCGATGTCATCCCAGCCACGGGTGTCCTGGTGGAAGCGTTGCATGGTGCGCATGGCGTGGGCGCAGGCGGCGAAGGTGCGGCACGGGGCGCTGGGGATGAAGGTGTGGTGGATGAAGATGGAGCCCAAGGGGAGGGTCAATGGGGTCGGGGTGCCGCGGTAGGGACGGGCGCCCCACATGCACCGGGGCACGATGGCCGGGCACTCTGCGAGGGAAGGAGGGTGGTGGGTGAAGGTCCCATGGGCACCTGGGGGCGTGGTGTTGGCCCCTTTGGGGTCTTGGGGAGCACCTGGTCAGCTTGGGAACTTCTTGGTCTGGGGCATGGTGGTGACCTCCTGGGGTTCCCTCCGCTGAGGGATGTGGAACATCTGCTCAGGGTGTTCCTTGGCTGGGGCCATGGCTGCGGCCAGGGGACGCATTGGTGTCCATCTAGAGGACATTGTGGTGGCCAGCCAGGGGATACGTTGATGTCCATCCAGAGGACATGGTGGTGGCCACCAAGGGACAAAGCAGTGTCCAGGGACCTGTTATCCAGGGGATATCATGGTGTCCATCCAGGAACCACCATCTAGGGACACAGTGGTGTCCATCTAGGAGACACACCCATGTCCAGCCAGGTGGTGTTCATCATGGGGAAACACCAAGATCAGGCGACCTGTGGGTGTCCATCTACAGGACCTGATGGTGTCCATCAAGGGACCACCACCTGGAGACAGCGGTGTCCATCCAGGAGACACATCGATGTCCACCCAGAGGACCTGTGGGTGTCCATCATGGGGACGTGATGGTGTCTAACCCTTCCAGGCCACATGTCACCAGTGAACACTCAAAGCTTGCCTCCACCCCTGGTGTCACCTCCACGAGGGTGACACCTCCAGCCCCACCCGAGGTGCTGCTCCCCACCCATCCTCCTGCCCCATTTGCCTTTGGTCACCACTTGGTGCCACCTCCCTACCCACGTAGACCTGGGTGAAGTCCCGCGCCGCCCGGCGAGCGATGGCCACCACCTCCTCTGGCCCCACGTCCTCCAAGATCTCCCGGGTGGGTGGCAGCACCTGCAGCAACCTCAGCATGGCCGCCACCTCCTCCTCCAGCTTCCCCGGCCCCGTCAGCACCCCAAAATCTCGCCGCCGGTAGCTGCTGGGTGGTCGCCCCTTCTCCGTGTTGTTGCCCGTTCCGTAGTAGCCGCGGAGAAGATCCGCGAGCGTGGTGGTGGGTTCCTGGGCCAGGTGGGCACCCAACAGCACCCCATCCATGGCCCCGTTGGCCACGGCATCAGGGATGGGTGAGGCAGGTCCCAGCAGGGTATAGTTTTGGGGGTCACCAACGTCATCCCAACAACCTCCAGGTCCCAGCGTGGTCCGGTTGCTGTCACCACCACGAGCCAAGAGGAAGGACATGCCCAACGCCTCGGCGATGGTGACGGCGTAGAGCGCGTCAACGGGTGGCTCGATGGTGGGGCCGGGCCACCCCGTCGCCCGCTTGAGGCCCACCTCCATGCCGGCGAAGAGGGGCCCAAGGGTGACGGTGGAGCCGTCGGGCGCCAGCACCGCGCCGCGCTCGGGCGCCGTGGCGGCGCGGTGGAAGAGTTGGGTGAGGAGCAACCACTGCTGGTGGCTGAGCATTGGCGGGGCCTCCGGTGGGACGTCGGGTGGGTCGCCCAGCACCGCGCGGCACCCCGGGGTGCCGCAACCGCCCAGCGCCCGCGCCAGCGCCGGCACTGCGCCGGTGCCGTCACTCAACTCGAGGGCTTCCACCATCTCCACCACCGTGTCCATGTGGCGCGGTGGGAGACCTGGGGAAGGGGTTGAGGGGACATGGGGGTCAGGGGGCACCCATGGGTGGGGGGGTGGCACCCACAGGGCTCCCAGGGGTGGGTGGGTGCCCGAAATGGGGTGAAAGCACCGAAATGAGGGGAAATGCACCAAAAACGGGGAGGAGGAAGGCGAAGTGGGGTGAAAGGGCTCAACATGGGGTGAGAGGAGCCAAAAAAGGGTGAAAGGAGCCAAAAAAAGGGTGAGAGGAGCCAAAAAAGGGTGAAAGGAGCCCAAAAAAAGGGTGAAAAGAGCCAAAAAAAGGGTGAAAGAGCCCCAAATGGTGTGAAAGCAATCAAAAAGGGCTCAAAATGGGGTGAAAAGGCCCCCAAAAG
>JAVSBS010072551.1:0-11640 GCA_033124195.1 Coracias cyanogaster
CCCCGCTCCCCGGGCTGGCGGCAGGGCTGGCGGGGGCCGTGGCCGTGCCCTACCCGCTGGCCGAGGAGCGCGGCTGGGCCGTGGCCGGGGCCGCGGTGCGGCGGGCGCTGCAGCGGGCGCGGGCCACCTGCCAGCCCAAGGTGCTCTGCGTGGTCAACCCCGGAGACCCCACTGGTGAGGCTCGGCAGGGCGGGTGCGACGCCAGCCCCCGCTGCCGCGCTTGGCCCGGGCTGGGGGACGCCGGCGGGGTCCTCGCGCCGGGCTGGGGGGTCACCGCTGGGTTCCTCCCCTGGGCAGGGCACGTGCTGAGCCGGGACAACATGGAGGACATCATCCGGCTGGTGGCCCAGGAGAACCTGCTGCTGCTGGCGGATGAGGTGGGGGCTGGGGGGTGGGCACAGCTCAACCCTGGCTCCTCCCCACTCGGGGACACCCACAGACCCTCATGGCCACCCATGGGCCCACATGCCCATGTGTCCCCAGAGCCACCCATGGGTCTCCAGGCCCCACAACCCCATGAGATCCTCACAACCATCCACGACCCCAAAGTTCCAGGAGTCCCCATGGTCACCCAGAGCCCGCAGGTCCCCACGGCCACCCAGGGATCCTCATGGTCACCCAGAACCCCACAAGGCCCCATAAACACCCCCAGATCCCCATGGCCACCCATGGCTCCAGAGGTCCAAAGGTTCCCATGGCCATGTACAGCCCCTTAGGTCCTCATGGCCACCAGTGGTTCCAGAGCCCCATGGGATCCCCTCAGCCACCTGAGGCCTCAGAGCTCCACACAGTCCCTACAGCGAGTCACGAGTTCCCTACGGCCACCAGCAGCCCCAGAGCCCCATGGGATCCCCCAACCACCCATGACAGCAAAGCTCCAGAGATCCCCATGGCCACCTAGAGCTCCACAGATTCCTGCAACCACCCATGACCCCAGAGTCCCACAGATCCCTATGGTCACCCACAGACCCAGAACCTCACAGGTCCCCATGGCCCTGGAGCCCCTCAGGTCCCCATGGCCACTAGTGGACCCAGAGCCCCACGAGGTCCCTACAGCCACTCGCAAGGTCCCCACAGTCAACCATGACCCCAGAGCTCTTCAGGCCTCCATGGTCATTCACAGACCCAGACCCTCGTGGGTACCCACAACCACCCATGGCCTTAGAGCTCCTCAGGTCCCCATGGGCTCTCCTCATCCACCCATGCTCCCAGAGCAGGTGCACCAGGATGAAGCCTTCGTCCCCAGCCGTCCCTTCCTCTCCTTCAAGCGGGTGCTGTGGGAGATGGGTGCCCCGCTCTCCTCCACCGTCCAGCTCATCTCCTTCTACTCCCTCTCCAAGGGGCTTGGGGGGTGAGTATCCACCAAACCCCACCCTAGCCCACCCCAACGCCCCCTTCTCCAGCCCCTCCACCCCGTGCTCCCCCAGAGGGGGGTTCCGAGCAGGTTTCTTTGAGCTGGTGAACATCGACCCGAGTGTCCTCAAGTGCTTCTACACGTGGGGGTTGTCCGTGTACCCATCCATCGTGGGCCAGGTGATGCTGCAGGTGGCCATGGAGCCCCCGCTGCCCACGGAGCCCTCGTACCCGGCCTGGGAGAAGGTGGGTGGTGCCCAGGCCCTGCCCCCATAGGTGGGAGCTACTGGGACTTGTGGGTCCTGCTGGTGGCAGGGGGGTAGCCCGTGCACTGGGGGAAGGAGACATGGCTGCTGTGGAGCTCATCACTGGTTTCATCCTTATCCCAATCCTGTAACACCCGCATCCACGTCTCTATCTCCATCCCCATCCAATCTCTTCTCCTTGTCCACCCCATGACCATCCCCATCCTGTCTGATTTCTACCCCATCCCCATCTCCACCCATTGACCGTCCTACCCCCCCACCCCAATTCCATCTCCACCCACTGAGCATTGCATCTCATCCCCATCCCACGCCATTCCAACCCCACCCACATGCTCATCTCAATCCCACCCTAACCCTAATCCATCCCACCTCATCTCCATCCCATCTCCATCTCCACCCCATCCCCATCTCCATCATCTCCATCTCCATCCCATCTCCATCATCTCCACCGCCATCTCCATGATCTCCATGTCCATCTCTACCATCCCCATCTCCATCTCCACCTCCATCATCTCCACCATCTCCATTTCCACCACCTCCACCCCCACCATCTCCAAGCCGTGCCCCTCTCCCCGCAGCAGAGGCAGGAGCTGCTCCAGGAGCTGGCCCTCAAGGCGCGGCTGGTGCAGGAGGTGCTGGCCCAGGCCCCCGGCATCAGCTGCCAGCCCGGGCAGGGCGGGACCCGCCTCTGCCCCCGCCTCCAGCTCCCGCCCCGCGCCCTGCGCCACGCCCGGGTGAGGGACACGGGGACATCGTGGGGACATCGTGGGGACACGGGGGAACATGAGGACACAGGGACATGGGGACGTGGAGATGGGAACTGGAGAAGATGGGGACATGGGGACACAGGGACATGGGCACAGGGATATGGCAACATGGACATGGGGGACATGGACATGGGGAGATGAGAACATGGGGACATGGACACCGGGATGCAGGGACATGGGAACAGGAGCCACCCCAGGGCCATGGGATGGGGTGGGAGGGTGGGGAACCTGGAGGAGGGAGGAACGTGGGACATCGTGGGGACCTGACAGAACATGGGGTGTCCTGGGGACAAGGGGCATCTTAGGGACATGAGGCACTGTGGAGACACAGCAGAACACGGGGCATCGTGAGGACAGGAGCCACCCCAGGGACATGGGACACTGTGGGGACACCCCGGGGGCAGGTCCCAGCCCTGTCACAGGGTGACCGTCCCGGCCCTTGTCCCCAGGAGCTGGGCCTGCAGCCCGATGTCTTCTTCTGCCAGCAGCTGCTGGAGGCCACCGGGGTGGTGCTGGCCCCAGGGAGCGAGTTCGGGCAGCCCGAGGGCACCCACCACGTGGTGTACGGGGGCGCCGGGTGGTGGTGGGCGCGGGGGTTGATGTGCTGAGGCTGGGGGGTGGCTGGGCCCCACCGGGACCTCCTGGGATGATGGGGGGAGATGGTGGAGGTGGGGTGGTTGGGGTGGTGGGAGGGGCCGGGGCTGGGGGCTGGAGCTCTTGGGTGGGGCTGGGAGGTTGGGACTGGTCGGCACTGGGAGGTGGGGTTGGGTGGTGGGGCTGGTTGGAGCTGGGGGGGCTTGGGGCTGGTTGGTACTGGCTGGTATGGGGCTGGGGGTCAGGGGATTGGGTCAAGGGGGCCAGGAAGTTGGGGTTGGACTTGAGGGTCACCAGGGTTGGTTCTTGGAGCTGAGTGGTGGGGCTGGAGGTTGGGGTTGGGTCAAGGGAGATGGTGGGGTTGAATTCTGGGAGACTGTTGGGTTTGGGGTGTCCTCGTTGGGATGTTGGGCCCAGTGGGCTCTTGGTGGCCAGTTGGGGTTTGGTGTCCCAGTTGGGTCTTGGGGTGTCCCAGTTGGGTTTCAAGGTGTCCCAGCTGGGCTTTGGGGGGTCCCAGTTGAAGCACTGGGAGATCACCACTGGTGGGACTGGAAGGCCCAGTTGGGCTTGGCCGCTGGGTGGTGGTTGGGGGCCAAGAGTGTTGGGTGGGGGGGTGGGTTGGGTGGCAGCACCCACATCTCCCCCCATCCGCCCCCAGGGTGTCACTGCTGCCACCGGCTGCGACGCTGGAGCGGGTGCTTCTGGTCCTCACCCACTTCCACGCCACCTTCCTCCTGACATGGGGGTGACCCCCAAGGATGTTGTCCTCCTTCCCCCCCCCCCCCAAAACCCCATTAAAGCCCCCATAGATCCCACCACGTCCCACCGGGTGCCGGTGGGGCGGAGGTGGCACACATGGGTGCACAGATCCACCTGGCTGGTCGCTACCTCTTTATTGATGGGGTGTCCAAGGGGACATTTTGGGGAGGGGACAACAGAGGTGGGGGGGACGACGACACCAGCCCCAGGACACCGGGCGCCATCCACCCAAGAAGGCACAGAGAGGTTGAAGGCACTTGGAGACCACCAAGAGCACCCGGGGCAAGGTCCCAGCCCACGGCACCGGGGCCTGGTGGGGAGGGTGGGGTGGGGGTGCTGGGGGGCGGGGGGACAACCAGGAGGGTGCTGGGGTGGGGGGGACGCCAGTGTTAGGAGAACTCCTTGACAAACTTGGAGTAGAAGCTGCTCAGCTTCTCCAGCAGGATCTGCAGCTTCTCGGTGGGCGGCAGGATGGTCATCCTGGGGTTGCAGGGAGGGAGGGACTGGTACCAGGGCTGGGGTGGGGAGGAAGGACAACCCCCCTGGACCCCACATCCCCCATCTCCTCCCCACTGACCCACTGAGCACCCATCCTTCCACCCGCAAACCTCCTCGCTCCACCTCAAGATCTTCCTCCACCTAAAGACCTTCTCCCTTTATCTCAAGATCTTCTACCTCCATCTCGAGCCCGTCTCCCTCCACTCCAAGCTCTTCCTCCACCTCAAGACCTTCTCCCTCCACTCCAAGACCTTCTCCCTTCATCTCAAGACCTTCTTAGGTTGGGAGGTGGATCCGGCCCCATAACCACCACCTGTGACACCCCTCCAACTCCCAGCCCTGCCCCACACCTCCCCATGTCCCCCCAACCCTTGAGCACTCACCGGAAGTGGAAGGTGCCCTCGCGCTGCCCGAACCCACTGCCGGGCACCACGCAAATCCCCGTCTCGTCCAGCAGCTTCATGCAGAAGAACATGTCGGGGGCCTGACCCTGGGCCTAGGGGACAGGGCAGGGCTCAGCACCACGTGCTGCCCCACCCGGGCACCATGGGTGGGGCTCAGACCATGGGTGGGGCCGGGCTTGGACCCACACATCACCAAGGGCCTCCATCAACCACCAGGACTCAGCCTCACCAGCCCCCACCTTGCCCAGAACTCATCCCCACATTGCCCACGTCTCATCCCACACATCCCCACATTCTCCAGGACTGGTCCCACCATCCCCATATTCTCCAGGACTGGTTCCACCATCCCCATGTTCTCCAGGACTGGTCCCACCATCCCCATGTTCTCCAGGACTGGTCCCACCATCCCCATATTCTCCAGGACCGGTCCCACCATCCCCATGTTCTCCAGGACTGGTCCCACCCATCCCAACACAGCCCAGGACTCATCACACCCATCCTCACAGCATCCAGGACTGGTCCCACCATCCCCATGTTCTCCAGGACTGATCCCACCATCCCCATGTTCTCCAGGACTGGTCCCACCCATCCCAACACGGCCCAGGACTCATCACACCCATCCTCACATCATCCAGGACTAGTCCCACCCATCCCCACGTTCTCCAGGCCTGGTCCCACCCATCCCCACGTGGTCCTGGCCGAGGTGCGGCACCTCGGCGGTGGCGCGGGCGCGCGGCGGCAGCTCGATGCGGGGGAAGGAGTACATGGCGCCCTGGACGGGGTTGCAGCGGATGCCCGGAACCCGGTTGAAGATCTCCTCGGTGAGCCGGGCCTTGTGCGCCAGAGCGCCCAGCACCTCCCGCTTCTCCTGCCAGGACAGCCATGGTTGGCACCACCCCGCCAGCCCCGCCTCATCCTCATCTTCATCTTCATCCCATCCCATCTCATCTCATCCCCATCCTCATCTTCATCCCATCCCATCTCATCCTCATCTTCATCCCATCTCATCCCCATCCTCATCCCATCCCAATCCTCATCTTCATTCTCATCTCATCCCATCTCATCTCCATCCTCATCTTCATCCTCATCCCATCCCAATCCTCATCTTCATCCTCATCCCATCCCATCTCATCCCCATCCTCATCTTCATCCCATCCCATCTCATCCCCATCCTCATCTTCATCCTCATCCCATCCCATCTCATCCCCATCCTCATCTTCATCCTCATCTCATCCTCATTCCCATCCTCATCCTCACCTTCATCCCATCCCCATTCTCATCCCATCCACTCCACTCCCATTCATACTTCATCTTCAGCCCTATCCCATCCTCATCCCATCCCCATCTCATCTTCATCCTCATCTTCATCCCATCCCATCCTCATCCCCATCCCAGTTCAGCCCATCCAATCTAATTTTCAGCTTCATCCTTGTCCCATGCCATCATCATCTTCACCCTCATCCCATCCCCATCTCCATCCCCATCCCAGCTCACAGCAGTTCATCTCATCCTCATCTTCATCTCCATCCCCATCCCATCCCAGTTCATCCTCGTTCCATCCTCATCCTTATCCCATCCCCATCTTCATCCTTGTCCTCTTCTTCATTCCCATCGTCATCCCATCCTATCCTCATCTTTGTCTTCATCCTTGTCCCACTCCATCCTCATCCCCACCCCACCCTGTCGCTCACAGTCATGAAGAGCTCATATGAGGGGTCTCCAGGTTGTGGTGGGTCAACGACAGCGTCCAGGAGGATCTGCCCCGGCACGGGTGGGCACAGCCGCACCGACACCAACTTGTTCAACTCCTGCTGCACCTCGGGGTCCATGTTCACCACCTCCACAAAGCCGCTGCGGAACCCGCACCTGGTACGACAGGACCCATGGTGGCACCAACCACCACCCATGGATGGAAACCCCCCTTCCAGAAGGGGCCCATAGGTCGCCACCGGTGGATGGATGGAGAACCCATGAAGGAGGAGCCCTGGGCAAGGCCCCACAGATGAGGTGCTGTGGATGAGGACCTATGGACAGGAGGTACCCACATGGATGGGGTTCCACGATGGGAACACACACAGACAAGGAGCCACCACGTTGTGGCATCTGTGGCCTCTGAGACCCACAGAGCTGTGGCATGTTGTCCACACAGGGTGGTGGCACCATCATCTCCAGCCCAGGGGATCCATGGGGCCATGGCATCACTATCTCCACCCTTGGGACCCATGGGGCTGTGGCATCATCATCTCCATCTCACAGGGTGGTGGCATCACCATCTCCACTCCAGGGAATCCATGGGGTGGTAGCATCACCATCTCCATCCCATGGGATCCATGGGGCGATGGTATCATCACCTCCACTCCACAGAGTGGTGGCATCATCATCTCCACCCCATGGGACCCATGGAGTGGTGGCATCACCACCTCCACCCCATAGAACCCACGAGGCTGTGGCATCACCATCTCCGTGGTCTGAAACCCATGGAGTGGTGGCACCTCCATCTCCAAACCATAGCAGCATCACCATCCTCACCCTTAGACCCATGGGTCAAGTCATCTCCAGCCCACCTCCATCTGTGGATGCCAAAGACCTGTGGGACCGTAGCCACCCGCCCCTGGGGTGCCGGTGGCCAAGGGGGAAGGAGCAGGGTCGTGGGACTCACTCTCCCATGAAGCCCTTGGAGACGGAGTGGAAGGAGGCCAGCTCCACCACCTCCGAGTAGGGCGGCCCCATCTCGAACAGGACCTTCTTGAAGGAGTGGAAAGCTGAGCCCTCGGCATAGATGTTGTCCTGGTAGACCTGGGGCACGGACAGGAGTGTGTCACCCTGAGGGTCCTCCTGAGTGTGGGGGACACCTCCTGGGTGCTCCTCACCTCATCAGCCATGAGGAAGAGCTTCTCCTCATAGGCAAACTTGATGACGTCCTTGATGCACTGGTGGCTCTGGACCTGGCCTGGAGGACATGGTGTCAGGGGACAGGGCAGGGCTGGCACTGGTTGGGCTTTGGGGTGCCCAGTCCAGCACTGGTTGGGTTTTGGGGGGCCATGGACAGCAGAGCACTGGGGGGTCCCCGTCCAACCTAGGGCCCCGTCCCTCGTCCAGGGGTCCCAGTCAAGGCTTGGGGGTCCCAACTCCAGTCTTGGGGTCCCAGCCCAGAGGTTCCACCCCAGCCTTGGGGATCCCAGTTCCAGTCTTGATGGCCCAGTCCCAGTCTATGGGTCTCATCCCAGTCTTGGGGTCCCAGCCCAGAGGTCCTAGTCCAGTCTTGAGGGCTCAGCCCAAGGGTCTCAGTCCAGCCCAGGGTTCCCAGTCCCAGGGGTCCCAGCTCCAATCTTGGGGTCCCAATTCCAGTCCTGAGATCCCATTCCAGAGGTCCCAGCCCAGCACAGGGCTCCCAGCTTCAGTTTTGGTGTCCCAGTCCAGAGGTCCTGGTCCAGTCTTGGGGTTCCCCACTCCAGTCCTGAGGTCCCACCCCAGAGGTCCCCGCCCAGCCCAGACATCCCAATCTGAGGAGTCCCAGCTGAGAGCTCCCAGTCCAGAGGTTCTAACCCAGCCCAGAGGTCCCATCTCCAGTCTCGAGGTCCCACCCCAGAGGTCCCATCCCACCGTTCCCAGTCCCGGGCGCGGCGTCCCCGCGGGCGGTACCGGTGGGGTTGCCGGGGTTGATGATGCAGAGGACGCGGGGGCAGCAGTGCCGCCGGCCCTCAGCCACCGCCCGCCGCAGCTCGGCCACGTCCAGCGCCCAGCAGTTCTCCTCGTCCAGGTAGTAGTTGAGCTGGACGGCGCTGAGCTCGGCGATGGCCGCCGAGTAGAGCGGGTACTGCGGGATGGGCACCAGCACCCCCGTGCGCGACCGGCCCTCCCCGGACACCAGCAGCTTCAGGATGCTCTGCGGGGAGGAGGGAGAGAGGGGTGTGGGCATGGGGACATGGTGGGGTGGGCGTGGGGTGGGGACAAGATGGTGGATGTAGGGTGGAGACAGAGGGCATGGGGACAAGATGGTGGATGTGGGGACAAGATGGTGGCTGTGGGGTGGTGTAGAGACAAGATGGTGGATGTGGGGTGAAGACAAGACGGTGACGATGGGGTGGTGTGGGGACAAGATGGTGAACATGGGGTGGGGACAAGATGGTGGATGTGGGGCGGAGATAGCGGGCATGGGCATGGAGTGGTGTGGGGACAAGACGGTGGACATAGGATGGTGTGGAGATAGAGGGGATCGGTGTGGGGACAAGACGCTGGATGTGGGGACAAGATGGTTGATGTGGGGAGAAGATGGTTGATGTGGCGAGGCGTGAGGATAAGATGGTGGACATAAGCTGGAGATAGAGGGCATGGGCGTGGAGTAGTGTGGGGACAAGGTGGTGGACATAGGGTGGTGTGGGGACAAGATGGTGGATGTGGGGTCGTGTGGAGATAGAGGCCATGGACATGGGGTGGTGTGGGGACAAGATGGTGGGCTTAAGATGGTGTAGAGACAGAGGCCATGGTGACACTGTGGGACAAGATGGTGGCCATGGGGTGCTGTGGAGATAGAGGCCATGGGTGTGGGGTGGGGACAAGATGGTGGGTGTGGGGTGCTGTGGGGACAAGATGGTGGCCATGGGGTGGAGGCCACGCCCAAGGGGACACTGTGGGGACACCGCAGGAAGCCCCCAGTGCCGGAGCCACGGGGACACCGAGGAGGTGCCACAGGGACACTGAGGACACACCGCAGGGACACCAAGGGGACACTGTGGGGAAACCAAGGACACACTATGGGGACACCAAGGGGACACTGAGGACAGACCGTGGGGACACCAAGGGGACACCGTGGAAGCACCACAAGGACACCAAGGACAAACCATGGTGACGCTGAGGACAGACTGTGGGGACACCATCGGGGCACCATGGAGACACCAAGGACACACCATGGAGACACTGTGGGGGCACCATGGGGACACCAAGGACGCACCAACCCTCCCTTCCCACCACCCCTCCTCCTGGCAGCGCCGGCGGCGGCCGAGCCGGTGCCAAGCCTGGCACAAAGGCCCCTTTGTGGCAGCGTGGGAACGGGCGGGCGGTGGTGGCAGCGAGCCCGGGGTGTCCCTGCCAGTGTCCCCAGCCCCCACCCCGTACCACGATGGCGTCGCTGGCGCCGGTGGAGAGGAAGACGTTGTCGGCGCGGGCCGGCACGCCGTCGCGGCGCTGCAGGAACCGCGCCACCTTCTCCCGCACCAGCGGGATGCCGGGGCTGGCGCTGTAGGACCCTGGGTCCAGGAGAAGGAGGAAATGGACATGGGGGGTGAGGTGGGGAGGTGACGTCACGGCGTCCCACCACCATCACCGGTGTCCCACCACCACCACCAGTATGGTGGTCACCGCGGCGCTCACCAACGCCGCCGCAGGCTGCCAGCAACCGGCGGGCTCGGGCTTTGGCGTCCTCGGGGATGGTGGAGTTGGCCAAGAGCTCCGGGTAGAGGCACAGGGCTGTCACCTGCGGGGCGGTGGCACCTCGTCAGGTGGCATCTCAGCACCCTCCACCCCCGCCACTGGTTGTCACCGCGGGCCCCAGTACCTGGCGGAGGAAGGTGATGGGCTTCTGGCCCATGGCGTGGGCATCACCGATGTTGGCCTTGATCACCTCGGTGAAGGGCTTGGGGACACCCTGCGGGGACGGGGACAAGGGACAGGGATGAGGGGAAGGGGACGGGGACAAGGTCAAGGATGGGGACAAGGGGCAAGGACGGGGACACGGTTGGGGACGTGAAGAAGGGGATGGGGACAAGGATGAGGACAGGACAGGATCAGGGGACGGGGTGGGGACAGAGATGGGGACGTGGAGAAGGAGATGGGGACAGGGATGGGGTCAAGGACAGGGACAGGAGATGGGGACAGGGATGGAGACATGGGGAAGGGGACAAGGGACAGGGTCAGAGACGGACGGGATGAAGGACGGGGATGGGACAGGGAACAAGGTCAGGGGACAAGGTCAGGGCCATGGGCGAGGGCAGGGACAGGGCGTGGGGACAAGGGACAGGGACACCAGCGGGGTGACCCCCAGGTCCTGGTGTCACCCAACTGCTGCCAGGACAGGAGGACACGAGGACAGTGGGGACAGCTGGGAACAGGGGGACACTGGGGACCCCAGGGGTGGTGGGGCCATGGGGACACCAGGACATGGGGACAATGGGGACATGCTGGTGATCCCAAGGGTGGTGGGGACACGGTGACACCAGGACACGGGGACACCAGGTCATGGGGACACTGGTGACCCCAGGGGCAGTGGGGCCATGGGGACAAGCAGGGACTTTGGGGGTGGTGGGGCCATGGGGACAGCAGGACATGGGGACACCAAGGACACCAAGGGTGGTGGGGCCATGGGGACACCAGGACATGGGGACACCAAGGACACCAGGGGTGGTGGGGTCATGGGGACACCAAGGACACTGGTGACCCCAGGGATGGTGGGGACATGAGGACACCAGGACATGGGGACCTGGGGACACTGGTGACCCCAGGGGTGGTGGGGCCATGGGGACCCCAGGCCATGGGGACACTGGTGACCCCCAAGGGTGGTGGGGCCACCAGGCCATGAGGCCACCGGTGACTCTGGGCCTTGGGGACACCATGTCCCCACCCCCCGTGCTCTGGTGGCCCTGGACTTTGGTCACCACCAGCGGCCGGACTCTGCCCCGCCCACGTCACCTGCTGCCACCCCCCCGTGTCACCCCCCCACCCATGGGTGCCCAAAAATGGGGGGGGGGGTGTCACCCAATCTTGAAGGGGGGTGGGGAGAACCTTGGGGCCAGGCCGAGGTGCCACCAAGGTGTCCCCAAGGTGTCCTCAAGCACCCCCGGCACCCATGGGTGCCAAGGACAGGGAGTGCCCGGGGGGGGTGTTGGCGCCCTTCCCCCACCCAAAGAGGGGTGCTGCCCCCCCCCCCACCATGGGACCCCCCCCAGCACCCACGGGGCCGTGGGAAGGGGCCCAGGTGGGTGCAGGGACATGGGGGGGGGGTTC
>JAVSBS010072552.1:0-11566 GCA_033124195.1 Coracias cyanogaster
CTCATTCCTTGGTCTCTCTCAATACATCACAGTCACCATAATGTCTCTGCACGACATCCACCTTGGCTAGCTCCCCTGCTGCAATACAGCCTGAAATACTCCTAAACTGGAGTTTCAAAACTGCAAAATGAAGTGCTTCAGCTAGCACATTTTAAAGACAACATTTGTCCTCATTTGGGCTTGCTGTTGGAGACAGCAGTTAGGATTCAAAGGATGCAGAAAAATCACTACAAGTTGTATAGTTCTGGTCTTTATTCTGAGCAACTCGCTTGAGCCCATTTGCCAGCTCACTCTTAATTGCTGGACTTGTCTTGAAGTAAAAGACATTGCAAAGCAAAATAACTATTTAACTTGCAAGTCAACACTCAGATTGCAGCAAGAGGAAATGAAAAAATAAACAGACTTTATTGCTATAACTAAAGCAGTGACTCCATTAGCCCCAAATACAGCTGCAGTTAGATTTCACAAAATCCTTCTGCAAAAACTGAAGATACAATGCTGATATTTAAAAGTGTTAATTGCAAAGGCTATTTCAGACCATAATAAGAACGCATACCTCTTTCTCTTCTAACTTAATTACTCTGTAAACTAAACAAGCACTTGCTTTGGGCTAAATCCTGCACTCTCTTCTGAATTTGAGGAAATGTCTACTTGCAGAGGAGATGAGATAGCTCACCTGCCAACAGACTCCACTCCACACTCCCTTGACACTGGCAGCAGAGAGAAAGCCTAGTTGGTACAGGACTGCATAGCACAAAACATCACAAAATCAGAAACAAATGCCCTTTAAAAAAAGAAAAAGTACCATCCAATGCATAGCAGTCAGGAGTTACCATTACAATCGACAGTTCTATGAAAACATTAGTTGCATGCTCAGTCACAACTCTCTTTCCTTCCCCAAAGCCACAAAGAACATGATATCTGCTTGGGAAATGAACATAATTATGACACTGCATACTATGTCTTTCATAATCTTCAAGGGATTTGAGGAAACTGGAAAGGTACAGAGAAGTGCAACAATGATGCACAAATAGCATCCTCAACCTCAAATCATCGAATCATTGAGGTTGCAAAGGACATCTTGAGAGCAACAAGTCCAACTCCCATGCCCAAGCAGGGTCATCTGGAGCTGGTTATCCAGGACTGTGTCCAGTTGTGTTTTGAGTAGCTCCACAGATGAAGATTCTACAACCTCTCTGCGCAACTTCTTCTAGTGTTTGACCACCCTCACAGTAAAAATTTTTTCTTGTTTTCAGAAGGAATTTCCTGATTTTTAATTCATGCCCATTGCCTCTTGTCCTGTTGGTGGGCACTACTGAGAAGAATCTAACTTCCTCCTCTTCATTCCCATTAAGTATTTATACACCTTGACAAGATGCCCCCTGCACCTTGTCTTCCAGGCTTAAGAGTCCAAGATCTCTCAGCCTCTCCCTGTATGAAGGATGTTGCAGTCCCTTAACATCTTTATGACCCTGTGCTGGACTGGCTCAAGTACGTCCATATCTTTCTTGCACTGGGGAGCTCAGCATTGGACCCAGCACTCCAGATGTATCTCACCAGTGCTGAGGGGAAATATCACCTTCCTTGACCTGCTGGCAACACTCTTCCTAAATCAGCCCAGGATGCTGCTGGCCTTCTTTGGCATGAGGGTGCACTTCAGCAAATGACTAATGAAAGACATAAGGTAAGGCAGATGTATCAGGAAACAAATCATGAATGGTTTACATAAGATTGAGGACTAATTGTTCACTACCACTTCTAATACAAACAGCAGCCACGTGTGAAGTGATAGGTTCAAAAGGACCAAATAGATGGTTTTCTTCTAGTGTGTAGTTAAGCTGTGCAACTCACTGCTGCAGGAAGCTGTGGATACTGGAAGTTTGTGTGGGTTCAGAGTTAGAGTTCATGAGAGAAAAATCTATTGTCTTAATAAACTACAGATACAATATTGCTGAACTAGGAGATTCTTGAGCTGCCAATTGCTGAACACTAGGAGAATATCTTGAGAAAGAATCACCACCAGATCAGAAGAGGGCAAATACCACAGACACTTTGCAGCTGTCAAGAATAAGATACTGATCTAGACAAACCTTTTTTACTGAGCCAGGATGGCTTCTCTTATGATTAACTGGAAGATAAGCATGCTAGGCATGAGTGCATCCACTGCTTTTCTCTGAGTCCATGCCAATCCAATGGACCTTGTGGTGAACGGAGATTTATGTCTCACTGAGGCAGTGAACTCCTTTCCCACTAATGCTTTGCAGCTCCCATGAGCCTTTGCATAGACTTTTGCCCCCCCTGAGGATCCTGGGATTGTTGAAAATGCTGGATTATTCTAGAAAACAAGATAAGAAGTCTATAAAAGGGGAGAGAAGCCACACCTCTCTCTCTCTCGGCATTGGCACCAGAAGAGCAAGGACTACAGCTCCTTTGCCCTCCTGTTGCAGAGTTCGCTGAGGGCCAGGATCGAACGGCAACTCTTCTACCGTCTGATATATTCACAATTTGAACAGACTCTGCTGCTATCTGTCTGCAAGTGGTCTGCGTGAGTTCTCTGGTCCTAATTTCCCTTCCCTCCCCCACACAGCCAGCAAATGGCTTGTACAGGGGGGTCTGGAGAGAGAGATGTTTGAGCTCTGGCTTTATTCCAATTGAAGTCTTTTCATGCGGCTGTCTTCTGCCTGACCTTGGAGTTTCTACTTCCTAACGTGCTTCTGTGAACTGTCTTAAAGACACAGCAAGAGAAGGGGGAAGCAAAGAAGAAGAGGCATACCTCCGCTTCACTCACTCACATATTCACATAGCGACAGGGGGGTTTCTTGCTTTTTAACAAGACCCTTGTTTCTACCTTATGACCTCTTGGTATTCCTTTCCTGCTCTTGGGTAGAGGTTTTGGGGTTTGTGGATTGTTAAAGGATTTTTGGGATTATTAGGCTTGATAAGACACATTCTTTACTGACTATGATACAGGATTGTGATATCTAGGATTAAGATACCGGATATATGCATGTATATAAGGGTGCTTCATAGAATATCTGCCTTGGATAAATAAATATATATAATTTCTTAAGGGGGTGTTTTCTGGTTCCTGTAACCAATTGGGACGTTGGAGAGAGGTGCCGCGCCTCAGATTCCATGTGGGGGAGTGGTCTGGGACCCCAGTGGGTGGACCACATCCCTTGGTGCGTGGAACCGGGACATCTAGGGGCGGATCACGACAGCTTCTGTTGCAACAAGCTCCAGAAGTTCCCAAACTACTATATAAACAATTCCTT
This sequence comes from Coracias cyanogaster, assembly GCA_033124195.1. Classification (NCBI taxonomy): domain Eukaryota; kingdom Metazoa; phylum Chordata; class Aves; order Coraciiformes; family Coraciidae; genus Coracias; species Coracias cyanogaster. The sequence goes on from JAVSBS010072552.1 coordinate 3,276, forward strand.
ATGTGTTTTAAGTTGCCATTCAACTAGTTTCAATTGGTGCTCCCTCCTTCTGCTTCTGTGAGAGTTGGTATATCAATTACCTTATTAACCGCTTTCATGATTTTGTAAATCTCAGCAATATCTACATTGGCCTCTGAAACTGAAGATCCCAGCCTTCTTAGTAGTTCCTTGTACAGTTGATTCTCCATTGCTTTGAACATCTTGCTTGCTATCCTATGTACCTGTTCTATCATTACTAGCCCAACCTGTATTAGGGAGATCAAAGGCACACATAATAATCATGCTGTTGTTACGCCAGGGCTTCTTATCAACGCCTTTTGTGGTGATGCCCAACATTTTTTTGGGCATTTGTCTACCACTGCACAAAGATGCCATTATTTCAGAGAGCTGCCAGTGATGATCCCACAATACTTTTCTATGCCAGTTCAAAGCTCAGCATCGTGCTGGCATCTCTACATAATTCACCATAGAGTAACTTACAGTGAAGCTCCTCTGCCACCTTTTTACTCACTTGCCCATTTTTTGTGAGGTCTTTCTGAATCTACTCATCATTAGCATAAAGCTTACTACTCAGAAAAGCCTTCTGCAAGTTTGGAGATTTCATTGTACATGCCTTTCTACTAGCCAACAGTGAATATGCTTGTGGTGACACACATCCCGTCTTTTCCCTAACATCAGAGCATATGAATGCATCTCTTTCCCAGCTCCATTTTTGGGCTACCTTTTAGTGTAGGCCAACATCTAAGGAGACATGCATGGTGTGTAACTGCTGCAGTTGCTCTCCTCCTTCATCAGCCCACAAAGCAGACGCAACTGCATCTGGCATACAGAGTTGAGGAGCCAGAGAGATGCAGCATCACTGATTCAGAAGTTAATTATGCAATAGCAGGAACAAGTTGATCATGTTCCCATGTTTCCAAAGCAACACGAGGGAATAATCCGGATGCAAGGCACCCCTTAGCTCCTGGAGTGTCTCCACTCCTGGGTAGTTTTGTTTTTCAGTAATGGACTGTTATCATTTTTTTTGATCACACAAAGAAAACAGAAGAAGTCAGATCATGTGTGTATGATCAAACAAAACATACACTCTTTGGCACCTTGTCTTCAAAGTGGCTTGACTTCATTTACTGGCTGTAGAGTTTTCTTTTCCCAGGAGGTCATGTTGGCCAACTTTTTGGCGTGAGATATGCTATCAGGAAAGGAGAATATGCCTTGGAACATGATCTGGTTTATAAGGTTTTACTGGGAAGGAGGGGGGAATTACATAGCCTTGCATTCATTTGATTCTTCTGTGACACTCTGGATTCTTGCTTCCTTTTAATCCTGAGAACAGGACATGCAAATTTATTGTCAGTAAATCAGTGATGGGCCAGGCTTGTTGGCAGTGCGGAAGGAGGATTGATGGTGTGGGACAAGAAGAATGGAAGTAAAATAAGGCTTTTCTGAGTGCAAACAAAAGCTATTTTAAATCAGTTATTTGAGTTGGAACAGTTCAAAGGAAATGGTAAACCAAAAGCAGTGAGACATTTTCTGTATCCACACGACTAGAAGGGAGTTGTCCTCATGCTTTTCTGTAGGTAAGTTGCATCTCTCCTGCTCCTCCAATTCTCCTTCAAGCAGCACTTGTTGTGCTCTGAAATGACTGGCGTCTGACTCACCTTCAGAACCAGCCTGTTCTGCCACTCTGATTCCTTAGGGCACGGAAAACACAGATGCAATACAGGTAGTTTTTAATGTCAAATGACAAAGATCAGAGCAGCAGGAAGAAAGAGGATAGTACTAGGACTGAGTTTGTTGTGCATTAGTGAGAAGTCAGGATTAGAATCAAAGTCAAAGCATTTACCAGGGCAAGAGTATATTAAATACAATTACTACAGGGCTCCTAGAAACAAGTAAGTTGTTACCTTATTTTTAGTTATTTATCTGTCAAAACACCATGAAATACTGTTAATCAAGGACTCTTACAAACATCTGGGCATTTTATCTATGTAAGCCAGAGGTCATTAGATAATACCCCAGATTTGCAAACTTGTTTTGTACGTGCTTATTTTTATGTTAGATATTTTTCCCCTTTTACTAATTCTGTACTACTGCAAATGCATGAAATTAAACATATTATAAGCTTTTGCCTTACAGGATCTGATATTGCAAACCATAATTTTAGATTGAAGAGCTGATATTAGATTTCCAAAACTGCATGTTGATCAGCATTGCTATTTGGGGTATATCTAAAAAAAAAAAGGCGCCAAATGGAATTAACTGTCATGGAAGGCAAAGTAAATTAACTGTCATTATGAAAAAGAGCAAAGAACTAAGATTTTGCCGCAAGAAGCAAAAGACTATGGTCCCTCCCACTTACCTCAACACACAAAACTGATACACCTACATCATAAGCCTGATCGCTTTAGGTTCCCTCCATAGATCAAGGTACTCTGAAGGGTCAGTTTAGGTGTGAGGTGGGCTGAATCACTCACTAGAAGTGACTAAGCACCTAATTTAGGCCTAATGAATCTGGGCTTTTGCAAAGAACCATACTTATGAGAGGAGAAAAAAAAAAACCAAACTGCTTTGAGTTCCTAAGTAGATCATAAATGAAAATCATAATGATAATACACATTGTGCTGTCAAATTAAAATGAAACGTTAATCGAGTTAAGTGATAGACTGAAAAAATACCTCTTTTTTTGAAACAAATGGTGAAAAATTGGAGTTTCAGTGTATAAGAAGCTGAAAAGAGATTTAGGGATGTGATGATACTAATAGCTGTGCAAAAAGTTGTAAGTTATTAAGAAGTACATTTTAGTGGTGGTCTACCTGGAACAGGAAAATATTGGTATGAGGGACAAGAATCTTCAAAGGGAGGAATGCAACTCACTCTCTGCACAGTTTCAAGTGGAAATTGAATGTTCATAGAGGGCAAGCTAGAGCCTTCAATCTTAAGTCAGAAATCTGCTTCATTCATGGAGTGTCTGATTGAAGAAGGCCCTGGACATAACTGCAGCATAGGGATTTCTATAGTCTAGGTCAAAAGGCACAGCAAGAAAGCACATCAGCCTATCCCAAGGCTACAGGCACAGTGTACCACTGTAATTATTAACTTGTATCTTCAATAAATTTTTCCAGTTGATATGTGCTATTGCTTGCCAGTTGTCAGTTTTATTGGCCAAGGAATAGAAACAGAGCCCCAGGCTTCAATCCTTTTACTACCCTCTTCTTTCAGGCCTTTTTTTAATCATCCACTAGATGACCATAAACCAAGTGACAACACTTGAACAATCACACTGGCAGTTTTGTGGCTTTTTAGCATAAAGAAGAAAACTCCTGTTCCCTGCATGTGACCAGACAGGTCCTGTAAATTCTGGTCATGTTGCAGCTCCCACCTTTGCCCAGTTGCCTCACTGAATCTGAAAGCTCCCTGCTTTATCCAGGGAAGCATAGTCAATATCCTTATTTACCATAGTCTTTGATGAATGTTTGATAAGAACAGCTCTAACCCAAATCCTCTTGGATGTGGATCATGGTCTTAGCTCACAATGCAAAAGCCAATGAGGCAAACTCTAGAGAAAGCACTTGTCTTGCATAGAAACTTCTGAAACTTGCATAGAAACAGCTGCTTCATGTCATGTCTTTTTGCCTGATATTTCTGCTTTTTGGGTGATTTTCTTTTTAAATTTTACTTCACTGCATTTCAGCTCACCCTTTGACACTATAATTTGCTTTGCTGTTTTGAGTGATAATGCAGCTTGTTGTTACTGCCCTATTCATTTTCATACTCTATGAGCAATCATAGCATCTTTTTGAAAATACTGAGCAGCTCCTCAGAAGTTCATTTCATATCTTTTGAAAATTTTCCTTTTTCTGGGTGCTTAGTGCTATCTGTCCCAGTTCTTTCTGTCACACAGAAAAATCTGATTTGGCAAATTTTGCTCAGATGTTTGGGAAGGTGAACTGAAAGCAAACGGAGATAAAGATATGCCCTCTTTAAAACTGTTGGTAGTGAGACCTTGACCAATGGATCTTTCTGAAGGAGAGAGAGAAAAACTGTTAACAAAAAAACCCAGTAGCAGATCCTTAACTCAGTATGTGGTTTTGCCACTGAAATGATTAGAAATCCCCGCTGTACATGTAAGATTATTCTCCTTTCCCTTCGGCACTGTTCCCACACTGATGCTACTCCAAAATTAAAGAATGATCCAGAAGACATCATGCCTATTCCTTAGGAATTCAGCTTGCTCTGTAATTACCCAGATTCTGCAAATAATAGATATGCTAATTGATAATGCAAAATTTCCATCTTTGGGTGCAACTATCTCCACACAACCTTCCATTACACTGAAGCTTTTGTATTCACCAGGAAATTTATAATTACCTGTAATTGCAGGAAGCATCTTAAGTCTTTCAAAGTGAGAGCGAGAACCAGCTGTAACTCCTGGATGCAGTTACAAATACTCAGCCTTTTCACCTGGGTAACAGCTTCCAATAACCACTGCTAACAGTTTTCTTATTTAAGTTCCATTACAATTTTTTCAAGAATCACAATTCACAGCATGAGGAAAAAATGGAGTAAATCAGCTTTTTAAAAGCCTGGTGTTAATTCAACTCAGCTCACTAAGCATGGACAAGTCACTGTAAAAGCTCACAGTGTAAAAGTACTAAATATAAGTGAATATGAAAGGACAGACGCAAGTCTGTAGTCTGTAATATACATAGCTTAATTTTGTAAACTCATATTTTCCTAAACCTGCCTTATCTTTCATTGGAACTCAACTATCACCTTCTGTTCCATACTTCACCGTGCTGTCTGCTAGCAGAAATACTCTGCTATTATCCAAGGGAAAACAACCATTTGTTTGGATGTCTGTGCAATCTAACTACTGTCACCTGAACCTCTCTTTACAACTCAGTCCTTGAGGGCTCCTCTTTCACTCTGCAGATGAACAGACATACCAAGAAACTCCTCTGTTACTATAGAGATCCAGAAATGTCACTGTGCATGACTGGAACATGAGCGAATACTGACTTCACTGGTCTCCATAGTAACATCTCCATCTTCACCTCCACGGGTTGTCCCTTGAGGAGCACAGCTGAAGGAGCTCAGTGTCAGCAGTAACTTCTGAGTTCTGCCAGGGTATCTGAGATGAGCTAATTAAGCATCTATGAAGTACATTACAAAGAGAGTTGATGGGTGATGCTTGAGGAGAAGACAGCTTTATTCAACAAAGAAATGTGAAAGGAGTGTGAAGAAGACTTCTATTGCAGCATAAACTAAATTGATTAAGCATTTGACGGGAGAGAGAGTTAGTAGAAAAATGGATGCATGTGATCTTGCCATTTATCTGGTTACACCACTGCACTGACACCAAGTTGTGCATAATGGTGCAAGAGCCTTGTAGAAGTGTATGGAACTACACCTAATTCAACTCTACCTGCTCAGCTGACATGGGAAGGGAAGAATGTAATTTCTGATTTGTGTTTTCATTTTATTTTTTTAATGAAAGTTAAAGGGTCAAGACTCAGTGAGAAGCATGAGATGAAATACTAACACTCCTTAGGACTGCTCATCCATTGGCTTCACCTCATTCTAATTAAAGGCAGAAGTCTCCACTTTAGGTGGACAAGTAATTTTCAATGGCACTAGTAGATTTTGAATCAGACTTTGTTATCAACAAATGGTTTTAAAACAGAATTCTTGTTAAGATATCACTGGTGTGGATCCAAGTAAAAAATTATAATAGTGTGGCTATGCAATACCTTTATTCTGATGATGTTTTTCATAAAAATGCTTCATCCCCTATTGTCATTGCCAGCAACATATTTGTGTTGACAATGGCACTGGCTTCTTGCAGTGGCAGCTTCCTCAGTTCCTAATATATGTGATCAGAGACTGAAAAGTTAATTTGCATTAATTTAAGCAATATGTAAAATTTATAGCAATATAAGATTGAGGACTTGCTATTCATATTCTATCACAGAAAGAATACGTATGGAAATTCTGTGTGCATGAAACAGAGGGAAATCTTTAAGTATGGCTTGGAATGGTTATTTTCTAGCCTTTCAGAATAATTCCTTTAAAATCCTATAGAGGAAATGGTTGGGGGTTTAGAAACATATTAGTTCATTTTAGTGAGCGATGTAGTCCGATCTGCTGAATTTGCTTGCTTTGCAAAGGATATTCCTTTCCTAGGGCATCTCATGCCTGGCAGAAAAAAACATTAATTGTCTTGCTCCAACATAATTGCAGATCTGCAATTAGTGAGAAGGAACACTTTTTTTTTTTCTCACTGCAGACTCATTCTTTTCAACTGTGAAAGGCTTACCCTGATGGTACACTTAACCATCCTTATGGTACGCTCCTTTTTTTTCTTGAGTCTTCTCTTTTATCAATATCCATTCTGTAGGGGCTGGTTTAGGGGATGTGCCATGAATGACAGAACTCTAGCAAATGAGGTCTCTTATACAAACATGGAAAGACCTTACAAAGCTGGTAGACCAGGAGTCAGACTTTAGGGGGTTTCAGATGTTCCCTACCACTGATATGTTCCTCTCTTCCTTGTTGTCATGGCTGTTGGCTTCCACTCTGTTATCCAAGTTTCATTCTATCTTTGCCCCTTTTACTTGTTCTCCCTGGAAAAATCCAGCTCACCAGCCCTCCCTTCCTTTTCCCTAAGATAATTCCTTCATTAGGACCCTTCTGCATTCCTTCTCTCTGTCTCGTCTTCCCAAAAGTCCTGAACAGCTGAATTATTGTAGTATTCCTTGATTCTACTTTTGGATGGCTCTTCTCCCGTTTCTACATTTAAATGAAAAACTCTCTGGGGCAGTGACCACCTTCAATTTTTGTTCATAAAGCACTCTGGGGACTTATTCTTGGATAGCATTAAACACAACAATGATAGATTTGACTGTTGATGATATAAGCAAAGGAATAGGTTTGCTTTGCTGCTGGAAGGCAAAGCAGAGACAGTTCACCCTTTTGCTGCTGGTATTGCTTCAACAATCACATTTCTCTTGCAAAACACAGAAATAAAACAAAGATCAAAATAATATCTTGAGTCTGGACTCCTTTTTATGTCAGGAAAGATAAACCCTTTTAGGGGAAGGTTGTGTCAGCGAACACTGGCCCTACAAAGAGTTATAATAGAGTGATAGAATAATGATGTTAAAGTACAAAGCAGATTTGTGAAGGAATTAAACAGTAAGTCTTGATTTCTGCTCAGATATATGTGTCTCTCTCATGCTCTTGCAAATTAGACAGAGCTGTACTTTAGCATTTGAGGGCAGATTCGGGAAACTCAATTATACACAATCAAACTATTATGCAGATTTTTTTTTCATCAGTTTCTTACTGCGCTTCTTGTTACTAAGATAGGGTAGCTTGACAGTGTGGCAGGGAAATTAGTACTGTTTTAGAATATTATTGAGCATAATGTTCTGGAAATGTAGAGAGATTATAATTCCCTAAATAATACCAAATAGATCTGCTAACATCTAAACCCATTTCTTCTGAACTAAAAGAGTAAGAATAAAAGTCTTTTGATCATGATCTTCATTTATGTATTTGGAAACCAAGAGAAGCTCATCAGTAGTTCACCATGTTCCCTATGGATTAGAATAAATAGATTGCTAGAAAATTCTAACTTTAATGTAAGCTATTTACTGTCACATTGTCATATACTGATCATAAAGGACAGTTTTAAGAAAGAAAAGTAATAAGAAAAAAGAAATTAAACTAAGAGCTTGTTTTAAACACAGGGTTTTTTCTTCAGCATTCTTCAGCTTACTTATTTGAAAGGAAATAGATGAGATCTTACTTGTCACTCCACAGAACTGCAACTCTTATAACTATACTCCAGCTCCTTGAATAGCATTGCTGTCAAGTCAGCATTGGAAGAATAAGATGAACTCTTCTATACCGTACATATTCGGCAAACTGTGGGTCTGAATTTTTAAATCCTGGCTGATTTGAAATATGTGCTTTCATTGAATATTGTTTTTCCTATTTTTCTTCTCTTATGTTTCCTTTTTGCATATTTCATCTGTGCAATGATAATTGTCATTTAAAACAAGTCAGAAGAAAACATTCTATGCTACAAACCAGGGACTTTTTTATAAGCAGCTGTTGAACATCAACACCTCTATTTTATGTGGTGAGTTAAGAGCTATATTATATTTCTTTCAGTTAAAGGAAAAGGAAAAGTGTCACGGTCTGGGTGCAAGCATCCGTACCGCCTCCCAAAAGGGAAGAGGATCGAGGGCAAGGCGAGACACTACCCCAACAAGCTCGTAGGCAAC
>JAVSBS010072553.1:0-11542 GCA_033124195.1 Coracias cyanogaster
GGCTATGATCCATGGGGTTTGGGGCTCCCTGCCCCTGACCTGGCCATGACCCATGGGGATTTCCCTTGTCCCTGTCATGACTCTGACCTGCAAGTTTTGGGTTTCTCTACCCCATCTTGGCTGCTACAAGTGCAATCTGGGGGTACCCTGCCCCGGCATTGGCTCTGATCTGAGATGTTTTGAGGATCCTTGCCCGTGTCCTGTCCCTGAATCTTGAGATTTGGGGGTTCCTGGCCACCTCTTTTCATGACCAACTTGGCTTGAGGGTGCCCTGCTCATGTTCCAGACCTCATGCACTAGGTTTGGTATGCCCTGGGCCTGTTTGGGCCATTATCTGTGGAGTTTTGGGGTTCTTGGCCTTTGTTCTGACCCTCTCCATTGGGCTTTGTTGGTGCCTTGCCCTGTCATGGTCATCACCCATAGGTTCGTAGTGCCCTGCCCTGCCTGTTGTAGCCAAGACTCATGGAGTTTGGAGGTACCCTATCCCTGGCCTGGTCCTTACCTGAAGAGTTTGGATGTTTCTTGCCCCTGTCCTGGCACTGACTCCTGGGGTTTCAGGTTCTCTATGCTTGTCATAGCTGTGACCCACAGGGTGTTTAGGCTTTCCCTGCACCAGTCCTGGCCCTGATCCATGGGGCTTGGGGTGCCCAACCTGAGCCTGATGTTCTATGGTGTGGACCATCATCCACGTGGCAGGTTTGGGTCAGCTCTCCGGGCTATGCCTCCTCCCAGCTTCTTGTGCCCCTCCTTGCTGGCAGAGCACGGGAAACTGAAATTCTGGAATGTAGGCTAACTGCTACTTAGCAACAACTAAAACATCAGCATGTTACTAACATTATTCTCACACTAAATCCAAAGCACTGTACTGTGCCAATGACCAGGAAGCAAATTAACGCTATCCCACCTGAAACCAGGAAAGTCCAACCAAAAATATGTCCAAAAAATTGGGTGGGTTTTTTTTTTGTGCAACAACTACCTGTGGGTTGTTTTGTTTTCCAAATGGACAATGAATTTAAACCTCATATTATCCTGTTTTACTACTAACCACGTTTGACCTTTCCCCCAGCCCCCCCAGGACTTTTACCAACAGATCAAAGATTCATGTCATGTTTGGCATAATTTGGGCCCAAAAAAATGATGAAAACCTGGTCCTGGGGAGGCAGGAGTTGCACTTTTCTGGGACTTGCATGGGGCCTGTTCAAGGCTTCGCTGCTTGACTCTGTAATTAGGGCTCTGAAATTTAAGGACGATCTTTTAACCACTCACTGCCTACCACCAAACATTAATTTTATTATTTTTGACTAGCAAAACATGGTGATTTTAGGTCGGATCTGATGCCAGATGTCAGGGCAGGGCTGCACATCGCTGTCCTATGCTGGTGGGACCCAGGCAACAGAAGTTTTGGGGGATGTCAGCCCAACAGACGGCTTGGGGCCACATTTCTGCCCATCCCAGTGAAATAAATACGGGAAAATATTTGACAGAAACATTTGTCCTTAGAGATGTTCCTTTTTTCCCTGTCACTGTCTTCCCGTAGGGCTCACTAAAACCCATCCCTCTGTGCCCCAAATCCTTTTGGGGCCTGGATGTCCCATCAGAGTACCCTCCTGGCCCTTCTGACTCCTCCCCATGTGCCTGTTTGCCCCTTTGGATGCCACCCTCAGGTCCCTTTGGGTGCCAAAAGGGTCCCTCCATGTCCCTCTGGGTGTCCCCTCTCAGTACCTTTTGGCCCCCCTGGGGCCTTTCCCCTCTGTGCCACCCCCCCAGGGACAGAGGTCCTAGGATCCCTCACCACTGCCATGTGGACAGTGCTCCTGTCCTCCTCCTCCTCCCAATCCCTGGGGCGTCCTTGTCCTCCTTAAGGGCCACTGGCCAGCACTGGCTGTGTGCCCAGAACCTGATGGGCATCCCCAGCTGCTGCTGCAATGGAGGAGAGGTTAGTGCTCCCGGGGGTTCCTGGCGTACCCCCCACTGCCGGCACCCCCCTGAAGCCCACTGCCCTGTCCCCCCCCTGCAGAGTGCCATCGGTGGAAGCCTATGAAGCGGCCATGGTGCTGAGTGGGGTGGGGGACGCGCTTGGGTACCGAGGTGCTCGCTGGGAGTACTGCACCTCAGGACCCCAGATCCATGCCGAGTTGGCGGAGCTCGGGGGGCTGGAGGCCATCACCCTTGAGCCCCCCGAGTGGCCTGTCAGCGATGACACCATCCTCCACCTCGCAACTGCTGAAGGCCTGGCCACAGGTGATGGGGTGGTAGGGAGGCAGCAGTGGTCTCCATTAGTGCACCCCTATAGCACAGGGAGGGTCCCCAGGGCATCCCCATGGTACCCCAGGTCCACAGTGGAGCATTCTAGGTGGGTGGAGTGTCCCTGTTGTACACCTGAGCTGCATGGGGGGGTTCCCTGGCAGGGTGGGGACGTCCCTCTGACACACCTAGGGCTCCATTTTCGGGGTCTGGGGGTGGTGATGGGGGTCCTTGCTATAACCCTGGGCTGTCTTGGGGGGTCCCTATGGAGGCTTGAGGGTCTTTGTTATACCTCTGTGCTGCTATGGAGGGTTCTGAGGGGGTTCAGGAGTCCGTGCTATATCCCTGACACAAACTGGAGACTCCCACTGAGGGGCTTTTGGGGTTCTCCAGCCAGCCCTGGAGGGGGTTGGGAGCATCCTAATTCCACTCCCCTGTTAAGGGCTTCCATGAGGCTCCCTATTTCCCCCCACAAAAAAATCCCCTCAGGATGGGTCCTACTTTTCCTCACAGTTTGTGGGAATTTGTGTTCTGTTTCGTCCCATACTTGGTGCTGGGGAGGAGGGGGCATTTCACCCTCCCAATTTGGGAGGTCTGGGAGGAGGGCTACCCCTTTCCCACCCAATTTGTGGTGCTCAGGAGGATTATCCATTTCTCCTGAGTTTTGCTATGTTCATGGATGTTGTCCTACTTCCCCTCCAGTTGGGGGGGGTGTCACCCTTCCCCTCTAGTTTTGGGGTTCCAGGGTGGGTTTCCCCTTTTCCCTCCACTTTTGGGGGTCCATGGTGGGGGGTGTGTGTGTGTGTGTCATTCTTCCCCTTCACTGTTGGGTTGTCTATGAGGCAGGGTTCCCTTTTCCCACCATTTAGGGGTGGTGCAATGGGGGCATCTTCCTCTTCCCCTTCAGTTTTGGGGGGTGCATGGGGCCTCTCCCTCCCCTCCACTTTGGGTGGCTGGGGTGGGGTCCTCACTAACTGCTCCCAGGCCTGGAAGGAGAAGCGCTGTTGCAGGAGCTGGCTCGCCGCTACGTGGCTGCCATGAGTGACATGGAGGGCCGCAAGCCGGGTCCCACCAGCATCCTGGGTGAGTGGGGTCCGAGGGTCTGGAGGGAGTCAGGGGGTGCCAGGGGAGTCTCACCCCCCCCGATCCCACCAGGGACCTCCCAGCTGCGGCCTGGAGAGCCAGAGGGCTATCGCATCCCCTTCAACCCCAAGGGCACCGGCTGCGGGGCTGCCATGCGTAGCCTGGCCATCGGCCTCAGGTAGGGACAGGGACGCAGCAAAGAATGGAGGTAGAGGGGATGGGGACATGTGGATGGGGTGGGACAGAGATGTCAGAGCTGGGTGAGTGGGGGCAGGATGGGGACATGGAGGTGTCAGCTGGAGGGAAGGGAACATGAGGTAATGGAGATGGCGTAAGTGGGATATGGGCGTGTAAGAGATAGGGGAATACGGGGGCAGAGGGAGATGGGGACATGGGCGTGTTGGAGTTGGAGAAGACAAGGACAGGGGCTCAGGGATATGGCGGTGCTGGAGCTGTGAGTCCAGGGGCGGTGGGGATGGTGGGACTGGGGATGGCTGAGCTGGAGGAGGTGGGACAGGGAGCCCTAGGGGACAGCAATAGGGAGGAGGGAACATAGGGGTCACAGAGCAGATAAGAGGGGGGCATGGAGGTGGTGGGGCCAAGGGTGATGGGGACAGCGAGGACAAGGACAACTGGGACAACAGTGTTAGGAACAGAATAGGGACAAGGCTAGGGACACAGGGACAGGAGACAGGAAGTGGCAAATGCCAATGCAGGTACCCGCACGCCTGGGAGCTGCCAACACTGATCCAAGTGAGCATCGAGAGTGGGCGCATGACCCACCACCACCCCACCGGTAGGTGCCAGGTGGGGAGAGGGCAGGAGAGGAGGGGACACTGGACCCCCCTGAATCCCTTGTCCCCTCAGGGTACCTTGGGGCACTGGCAGTGGCCCTCTTTGGGGCACTGGGGGCTCGGGGAGAGCCCCCGGAGCGCTGGGGGCCCGAGCTGCTGCGGGTCCTGCCTCTCGCATGGGACTACGTGGAGGGTGCCGGGGTTGCTGTGTGGGACAACGCTGCTGCCTGGCCCTTCTTCAGGGATGCCTGGCACCGGTGAGGGGGTTCTGTGGGGTCACTGGGAGTACTGGGAGGGGTTGGTGAGGATACAGGGAGGAGCTTAGGGCATCACCATCCTGGCAGGGCACCACACTGGTGTCACTGCTCTGACCCAGTGCCCGGATGTCCCCAGTGTCCCCTGCCCCACTGTTGCTGGTGTCACTGCTGATCCTGGTGCCTGTGCCCAGGCCCATCTTGTCCCTGATGCACCCAGTGCTCCCATGTCCCCAGTGTCCGTGCCAGCGCTGCAACCCTCAGCTTGTGGCCCAGGGCCCCTCCACACCCCCACTGGCCTCAGTGTCCCTTGTGCTCTTAGTTTCCCTGGGGTCACTGGTGTCCCCATTGCATCCACTGCCACGGTGCCCCAGTGTCCAGATTGTTCCCAGAGTCCCCACAGGTAACCAGTGTCACAGGGGCTGCTGGAGAGCCTGGTGACCCCCAGTGTCACCAGTTAGCCCATTGTCACTGATAACTCCAATGCCCCGCAGTGATACCAATGCACCTGCTGAATCCAGCGTCCCCATCTCCAAGTGTCCCTGTTGACCCTGGTGTCGTTGCTGACCCCAATATCCCCATGGTGACCCCAATGTCCCCATGTCCTCCATGACTCCAGCATTCCCTCCGTATCCCCGTGTCCCTGCAGGTATCTGGAATCCCGGGGACTACTGGAGGGTCATGGCCCACCACAGGTGCCATCCCTCCCGTCACCGGCCGAGCGGGATGCGTCATATCTAAGTTGGGCACTGGACGGGTGGGCAGGGCGCAGTGGCCATGACGCGCCCATGGTGGCCCTGGAAGCCCTGCTGGCAGCTGGTGGATGCTGGAAGGACCTGTGTGCCAGGGGAGTGCTGCATGGCGGAGACAACGATTCGACAGGGACCATTGCCGCTGGATGCTGGGGGCTGCGAGAGGGGCTGGCACCTGTCCCCCCGGGGCTGCACCGCAACCTCGAGTACCGTGGGCGGCTGTGTGATGCTGCCCACCGCCTCTATATGCTGGCCTGGGGGAGACGCTGAGCCCCTACAGTTACCTGCTGCTCCCTTTCTGAGTCCTGGGGGGGTTGGGAGGGTCTCTGGGGATCAGCAAGGACCTTCATGGGGTGTTGAGGGGCTCAGGAGAGTCCCTGAGGTTCAGCTGGGATCTTCATGGGGTCCTGAGGCAGCACAGAAGGGTCTTGGGCGGGGGCTGCAGAGGTTCTGGGGTGCTCGGGAGGGCTCCTGGGAGACCCAGCGGGGAAGCAGGGCCTTTCAAGGGGAGCTATGGGGCTCAGGGAAGCCTCAGGGAGACCACTGTAGCCTCAACCAGGTGGACTCTTATCCCTCTGCAATTAAGAGATCCCAGAACCTCCCTGAGGAGCCTCAGTCACTCCCGCAATAAAATAAGTGTCTTCCAAAGTCACTCTGTGTCTAGGTTTGGGGCCTGTGCCTCTTGTCCTGTCACTGCCACTACTGAGATCCCACCTTAACTGGGTAGGACCTCCTACAGTCAAATCTTCTCCAGGCTGGACAGTTCTGGCCTATGTAGATGCACAGATATCACCCCAGACCATACCAACACCCAGACCAACAGAGTGATTTGGATCCAGTGGAGCAGATCAACAGGCCCACTCTGGTGCCCTCAACTCTCTGTTGAGCAGTGCTGGGCTCGTGAAAGCAGTGTCCAGCGCACCAAGGAGACACCTGAGTGTTCTGGTCCCATCTTTTGCCATCCACGCCTGGCTGACCCCAGGTTGGTTCATGGTCTCGGAAAGGGGGGAGTCGCATCCGGTCATCAGGTATCAAGTGGGCTTTGAGTGACAGGGGGACCGTACTAGCACACCAGAACACTGTTTTGTTCACAAATTCAAAACCCAGCATACCGGCTGTTGTGAAGAGAATTAGCTCAACTCCTGGAAGACCCAGCACACATAGGAACACTGATCTTGTGAGGAGGGTGGGGACCACAACCCCACATGCATGCCAGGGCCAAAATCTGGTGGCCCACACAGTTCACATTTACTCCAACCCCCTGCCTTTTCTAGGAGGTCCTGAGCAGTCTGGCCTCCATCTCCCACCGGGATGGCACTTCCAGGCACTGTCTCATCCCCACTGGATGTTGGGCAGTCAGGTATGCCTGACAGAGCTGCATCAGAACATGGGGGCCCAAAGAAGGTGTGCAGCTACAGAATTTCAGTATGCTTGGTGCAGCTGTAGACCTCCTGTTTTGGATGGCAGAAAAACAGAAGATTGGCTTGGCAAGGCAATACTCCAGACTTTTGCGTCCATTTTTAACAGCTCACAGAATCACAGAATCACCTAGATTGGAAAAGACCTTTGAGATCATTGAGTCCAATCATTAACCTAACACTGACAAGTCCTCGACTAAGCCATATCCCTGAGCACTATGCCTACGCAACTCTTAAATCCCTCCAGGAATGGGGACTGCACCACTGGCCTGAGCAACCTGTTCCAATGCCTGAATACCCTTTCAGTAAAGAAATCCTTCCTAACATCCAACCTAAAGCTCCCCTGGTGCAACCTCAGGTAATTTTCTCTTGTCCTGTCACTTGGTTCCTTGGCAGAAGAGACCAACACTGACCTGGCTCCAACCTCCTGTCAGGGAGTTGTAGAAAGCAAGGAGGTAACCCCCAAGCCCCCTTTTCTCCAGGCTAAACACCCCCAGATCCCTCAGCTGCTTTTTACAAGACTTGTGCTCTAGACCCTTCCCCAGCTTTGCTGTCCTTCTCTGGACACGCTCCAGCCCCTCAAGGTCCTTTTTGTGTTGAGGTGCCCAAAACTAAACACAGTATTCGAGATGTGGCCTCACCAGCGCCAAGTATAGAGGGACAATCATTTCCCTGGTCCTACTAGCCACACCATTCCTGATCCAGGCCAGGATGCTTTTGGCCTTCTTGGACACCTGGGCACATGCTGTTCAGCCAGCTGTCAATCAACACCCCCAGCTCCTTTGTGGTTTGGGACCACAAAGATCATCTAGTTCCAACCCCCCTTGCCATGGGCAGGGACACCTCCCACTAGATCAGGTTGCTCAAAGCCCCATCCAACCTGGTTTTGAACACCTCCAGTGTTGGGGCATCTACAACCCCCCTGGGCAACCTGTGCCAGTGTCTCACCACCCTCAGAGTGAAGATTTTTTTCCTTACATCTCATCTAAATCTCCTCTCCTCCAGTTTGAAGCCATTACCCCTCATCCTATCACTGCAGCCCTTTGTAAAAGTCCCTCCCCAGCTTTCTTGTGGGCCCCCTTCAGATACTGGAAGGGCACAATGAGGTCTCTCCTCAGAGAGGAAACTCTCCGAAGTCTTCTCTTTTCCAGGCTGAACAAGCCCAACTTTCTCAGCCTGTCTTCGTAGGAGAGGTATTCCAGCCCTCCTCACAGTGTCCAGTGGGCAGTCAGAGCCAGCCTGCCCCAGCAGCAGCTGAAGAAAAGAGGATGGAGTGACATTTGTGGAGATGGCATTGGTCTTCCCAAGGAAGCACTGTGTGTGCTGAGGCCCCACTTCACAGGAAGTGGCTCAACACCAGCCTGTCAACGGGAAGCACTGAGCAGATTCTGCATTGAACTGTCTTTATGTCAGTCCAAGAGCCATCTCACCAGTTAGCCCACTCCTCTGTCTCACAGCCATAGATCACAGAGGAGCTCAGATTGGAAGGGACCCCAAAGATCACCTGGCCCAACCTCTTGTGGGAAAAGGAGCCTGGATGAGACCGTCTCGCACACTGTCCAGTTGCATCTCGAAGCTCTCCAGCAAAGGGGCCTCCACTACTTCCCTGGGGAGGTTGTTCCAGTGAATGATTGCTCTCACTGCAATAAAATTCTGTCAAGATGAAATCTCTTATTTATATTATCATTTTATATAATATCTGATTTGTTGCCCTCGTCCATCTCTGCAGAGCAGCTTTCCAATCAGCTAGCCTCCAGCACGCCCTGGTACATGCAGCAGCATTTGCCCAGGGGAAAGACTTGGTTGAAGGTCACAAGGTTCCTCTCAGCCCAATTCTCCAGCCTGTCGAGGTCTCTTTGGATGGCAGCATGACCCTCCGATGCCTCAGCCTCTCCTCTCAGTTTTGTAGCACCTGCCAACTGCCTGAAGGTGCACGTGGTCACCTCGCTGTAGAAGGCACTCGGGCTGGGACAGCACAATTTCCCCGTGGTCAATCCACACAGACTGCTGCTCATCACCTTCCTGTCACTCACAGCCTGGAAATGGTTTCCAGGGTTGGCTGGTTGCTCTATACCCTTCCCAGAAACCGCAGCGAGGCCCATCTGGCCGGCAGCTCCCCAGACCCTCCTTCTGGAGGAGAGGGACAACATCTGCTCTTCTTCAGTCCCCGGGAAGGCGCGGTGTCCGGAGGAAAACGCAAGGTACCCCTGCCATCGCCACTCTCCCTGCAGCGGCGGCCGGAGCTCTTTGGGCGGTGCACCCAGCACCCGGAAGCGATGGCGGGAGGGCTTTGGGCGGTGCACCCGGAAGCGGCGGCCTGGACGCTGCAGCCCGTCTCCGCGTTGAGCAGCTCTGCGATGGCGACTGCGTCGTTGCGTGTGTGAGTGGGCTGGGACGGGCCGGGGGGAAGCAGGCGGCGGAGCGGTGGCTGCCACTGACGCGCTGTGTCCCGCAGGTTGGCGTGTGGCGACGTGGAGGGGCGGCTGGAAGCGCTCTTCGGGCGGGTCCGGGCCATCCAGAGCAAGAGCGGCCGCTTCGACGTGAGTCTTCGGGGAGCACCGGGTGAGGGCGGGCGGGGCTGTTCCGTGGGGGGGTTCCCGTCCTCCCGCGGGCGAACAGAGGCGTTGGGATGGCTCAGGTCAAGAGCCTGCCCGGGATGACACGGGAGAAGTTCCTTGGGTGGGTTTGGCGTGGGATGGGGCGGCTGGTCCCTTTGAGGCCGTGACCCTCCTCTTTGTGCTCGGGGCCGGTGGTTCTCGGGGGTTCTGCACCCCTCAGCCCTCCCTGGCCGTCACCGAAACGTTGGGAAGAGCTGGGATCCGTGGGCAAGGAGTATGGGAGAGTGACTGTCTCTCTGTTACCTCTAAACCCGTTAAAGTTGCTGTTATGCATTTAATATTAAATGCAGATAAACATAAAGGAACCTAAATGTCAAAGCAACACGTATCGCAGCGTTGTGACAATAACAGTGAACAAGTCGTGTGTGTTTTGCCTTTGGTCAAATGGCAGCTCTCGCTTTATGTGATGTTTTTAGATGCTTTTGTGCGTCGGGAATTTTTTTGGCCCTACTTCAGAGGCGGAATGGGCAGAGTATCGAACAGGGGCCAAGAAAGGTAAGGAAGCTGTTGTTGCTCTGGGTGCTGGTGGTTGCGCTATGTCGTGACCTGCTTCGCTGTCTCATTGCAGCATGCTTTTGAATTCAGAAGGCGCAGTTAAATGGTGCAATGTTACAGCAGTTAAGCAGGAAAATTCCACATGAGAGGGAAAGACGGATTTGTTTTAAACCAAAACTCATCTCTGTCACGCTCTCGTCCTCGCTTTCTCAACCTGGGTGGCAGGAGAAGCTATATGTAGACGTTTATGGTGCTGTGGTCAGCAAGGCCGTGGGATCCCAGCACACCTGCCAGTGTGTAGCCTTTCTGATTCCTCTTTGCTGAGAAGAGACCAGCACCCACCTCTCTACAACCTCCTTTCAGAGAGTTGTAGGGTGTGAGAAGGTCTCCCCTGAGCCTCCTCTTCTTCAGACTAAACAACCTCAAATATAAGGAGAACTGGTACCAGTTTAAACTTCACTCCCCAAGGATGCTCTTCTGTGCGCGCAGGGAGAAGAGTGGGCATTAAAGCCTTCCCTGAACTGATGCATTTTTCCTCATCCTCGCTTGAGTTTATTTTAAAAATAGCTTTGAACGTTGGGAAAAATCTGCAGCTTACGATGTCACCTACACAAACAGAGATATAAACAAGATTCGCACCCCTTCATTTGCATTTTAAGCCGTTTGTGAAGTTTTCAAACTCCACCCCGCTGTTAAAAGCGATCTCCTGTATTTTCAGTCTGTGGCAGCTGGAACTTCATGCAACAGGCTGACAACAGCCATAGCTTAGGACCTGCTGATCGGTTGACCAGCTTACTGCTCTGCCATGACCCATGTTTTTGGAGCTATGGATCATTTCAGAGCCGATCTTATGTAGGTGCTGGAGTGAGCTGTAGTTAAAGCAGAGGTTATTCTTTGCCAGTGCTGTGTGGATCTGTGGAAACTGCAGGACTGGGGACTTGCTTTGAAGGAAGGTTTCTTGCTCTGCGCTTATTGCACCTTGGAACAATACAAAGGAGTGCTGGGGTCTGCTGGAATGGGTGGGACCTGCTGCAACTTCTAGTAAATATGGACAGAACTTGTGCTACTGTACTTGAATTAAAGCCGATTGAGTGACTCTGGCTTTTTTTCTCAGCTCCAATACCAACTTACGTGCTCGGTGCTAATGACCAGGAGTCTGTGAGCTATTTTCCAGACATCAGTGGCTGTGAGTTAGCCGAGAACATCACTTACTTAGGTAAGGCTGCAGGAGGCTTGGGATAGGGGATGTGCATTTGTCCGGTGGTGCTCTCATGAATGTTTTCTGGTCTTCCCACATCAAAGCCCCTTTTCTGGAAATTTTAAGGTAGATTTCTTATTCTGGGGTCCAGACTGGAGTTGAACTCTGTGTTGAAAGTGTAATGCATAAAATGTCAAAGAGAACCCTTCTTTTTTTGTTGTTTTCTCACACTGAACTTGCTGATCAAAAGGAATAGTTTTGGGAAGCAAGGTAGCAGTGAGGAGAGAAGGCTGGGGGTTGTCTGAACAGTTGCTTTGCTGTAGGCAGTGTTGGGTTTGAGCTATTGTGCTAAAACAGGTCTTTAGGGGACAGAAACTGAGCTGTCTGTAAGGGTAGTTTCAGTAGAAGTGTCACAGTGAAAGGGGTTGGAAGGGACCTCTGGAGATCATCTCGTCCACCCCCCCTGCTAAAGCAGGGTCACCAGAGCAGGCTGCCCAGGGTCACGTCCAGGTGGGTTTGGAATCTCTCAGAGAAGGAGACTCCACAACCGCTCTGGGCAGCCCGGGCCAGGCTCTGGAACCCTCACAGCAAACAAGCTTTTCCTCCTGTTCAGATGGAACAGAAGTGGTGCTGTGGGCATGACTTCGCATGGTATGGAATAGCCTGGCTGGGGCTCCCCTCCAGCT
>JAVSBS010072554.1:0-11541 GCA_033124195.1 Coracias cyanogaster
GGGACAAATGATTCTTTCGAAGTCACAGAGGAGCTTGCTGCACTGAAAAGCATCAAAGGAACAACTACAGGAGAGGAACCTTCTTGGAGCGAGGCACCCAAAACTGACCCCAGGGTTTAAGGTTGGGCCTCCCCAGTGCCCAGTCCAGGGGGACGATCCCTGCCCTGGTCCTGCTGGCCACACTAGTGCTGACACAAGCCAGGCTGCTGGTCGCCTTCTTGGCTCTTTCTACTATCCTGTTTGCTTGAGGGTCGTATGAAGTGTGAAATACCCACTTAATCCCTTCTTGTTTTGCCCAGTCTTGCACTTCCTTACATGAAAAATGTGAGCCGTTATCCTTTTGGGTGACATCAGGGGTAGGTGGAATTGAAAACCAGTATGATAATCCTCGTATTGGATTTTGACCATTGGCTTTCTCACATTTAGTTGCCATAAGCAGGCCTGAAACCACTTCTACTCCTGTGAGGATGTATTAATATCCTGCGGAGGATTGGAATGGTCCGATAGAATCAATTTGCCACGAAGACCATAAAGATTTCCCTTCATTGATGTGTAGGGGTGGAGTTTTAGCAGGGTGATCAGCTTGCAATTTCAGTCTGTGCTGGGGACAATCTGTAAGAAGAGTTTCCCAAGTTTCCCTGTTTATTGGCCAGCCTCTACTCTGTGCTGCGAAGTAAAGGGCTCCTTTACCAGCATGGCCTAAATTTTGATGTCACTGTTCCCCCAGTCGATACCACTCAGGGTCTAGTGTGATTTCCCTAATTTTTGTCAGTTCACGTACCTTTTGATTCCATGTTGTGGCTGGCTGATTATCGTTAGCATGGGCCTTTACCCATCCTATCTTGAAGGGTGTTTTTCTGGCTCTATCTAGGAATACTCCCCAGTCTTCATTTCTCCAAACCGGGCATCTATTTACTTCCCAGTTCCAGGTTTCCCACTGACAGATCCATTGTGCAGCACCAGCCCACACAGCATAAGAGCCTACAGAGATGATTTTTGCTCCATTCTGTGCTGCCAGAACAACTCCTCTTAGTTCTCCTACTTGTGCACTGCCTTCACCTTCTAGGACTTGTTTACCTGTGGAAATATCTAGTGCAGCAGCTTTATCCTGTGACTTCCCGTTTCCCCTTTCAGCTGAAGCATCAGTAAACCGTTTTCTGTAGGAGTACCCTCTGTGGGGGGTGGTGCGTCTGGAATAGGTGAAGGTTTAAAAGGTTGCTGTAATGTTAAAAGGTCTGAGTTTATGGGCACCTGTAATTTAAAAAACCTTAGTGGGCCCTTCAGTTAACTGCATATTTTCTGCAACTCCTGGGAGGTAGGCCTGCCATTTCCTGAGAGTGGGCTTCTGTGCAGTTCCTTCTGGGGCTGCAGTCCCCTGTAGAACTGCTTTGAGTAAATTTAATGGTCCTCTGGTTTGCACAGGCTGTCCCTGATGTGTTTTGTCCATTTGTGTAACTGCTCGGACTAAAGAGAGAAGTCCCTTTTCCCATTCAGTGTATCGAGAGAAATCCCATCAGTGGCAAGTCATGGGAGGAAGGAGCATTGCCTGCTCCATCTTGAAAGGCAAGTGGCCCTTCAGTGCTGCCACTGGAGGTCACAGGAGGTGACAGGAGCTTCTCTGCCTGTTGCCTCACAGAGCTGCCCGTGGGTGACAGGAAGGACACAAGTTCTTAGAATCTTCAGAAGGACGCACGTGTCAACAGACTTGGAACGGATGTATGTGTCAAGCAACCCCAGAAAAACATATGTATTGACAGTCTTGAGAAGCCCACAAGTGTGGAAAATGAGAACGCCATTGATGAGAATCTCGAGAATAGCAAGACTATTGAGATTGTCCTGAAGACCAGAAGTGGTCTGAATTCTCAGAGCACCACACGTGTCACCCCCTCCCAAGCCATGTCAATGGTTGTTGTGATGGACACAGCAGCCATGGTGAACACCCTCTTCCTGGCCATAGCAGCATTTTGCTGTGTCCTCATCCAGTGCTGGAGGCGTAGAAAACAGTAACTTGTGGATTTTTCCCCCATGGCTTCCTTCAAAGGCCGCTCATAGCCACGGAGTGTTTCTAGCCAGGCTGCTGTGGAGGGGTGAGTCCGTGCTTGGCCAGAAAGCTCTGCTGAGGTTTCTGCTGCTGGCAGATGCTCTCATTGGCCTCTGAGCTCTTGGTGGCCTTGCTCTCGGGAGCCCGCTCTGCCTGGAGCCAGGCTCAGCTCCAACCTCCCCTGCCTGGACAGGAGCAGGGGGGTGAGCCTGGCCAGCTCTGTGCCATACTGGGGAGGACAGGCCTCCTGTCCCACCTGCAGCTGCGGTCTCAGCAGCCTTCTCCCTCCACAGGAACCTCTCTGCAGCTGAAGAAGTGTTGGCACCAAACAAATGGTAGAAGAAACGGACTTCAGGACGACTCTATGAGAGTTATAACTGAAGACCTTTATTATCAGAAATGGCTGCATTATATACACTCCAAGCCTTAAAGCACGACCCTCTAGTGCTGTCCATCAGAAAGCTGCTAAAAGCAATTCGCTCAATGCTCTGTCCCTATGCTTCTGTGAAGATGCTAATTGGCTAATGTTCCTGCAGTGAGTCCTGCCTTGTTTGCTGAGTCCTTGCCAGGTTGCTGCTCTGTGGAATTTGCTTGTTAAGTCTCTTATCACCTTCTCTCCCTGGGAATCTGCAGCCTCAGGTCGTCCCAGGCTCTTTCAGGGAAACATCATTATCTGCTCAAGGTTACTTCCATCTCTGAGTCCTCAGACCAGCTGTAGACTCCCAAAGAAGACCAGCTGCCAGCCAGTGTCTGCCCCTTGCACCCAGACAGGGAGACCAGCCACTCCAGCACCCCTGAAAGCAAGACCGAAGACCAGCGGCAGACGCTCCTGTCTGGATCTCCAGAGCTTCTGCCCTCCCCACAGCCCCCCATCCCCATCAGCCAGGAATGAGACAGGCGACCTCCAGCTCCACTCCCAGCCGGAACAGCCTCCCAGACAACTGAGCCATCTGGACCAGTCCTCTGGACACTCAGCCCAGATCTCCAGCTGCCCGACCTCCACCTCCAGCAGCCTGAAAGGAAAACACCTGTTTTCACGCTGGAAGAAAAAGTAACTCTTATCTGCCACCTGGTTTAGGCATGGGCTTGGCAGTCCTGGGTTAACACTGGGACTCCATGATCTGAAAGGTCTTCTCCAACCTGACCCATTCTACGATTTTCTGATCCTTAGAACCATGGAACAGTTTGGGTTGGAAGGAGCCTTAATGATCATCTAGTTCCACTCCCCCTGCCCTTGGCAGGGACACCTCCCACTAGACCAGGTCGTGCCATCCAGCCCCATCCATGTTCTCAGCATCATCCGAAGGAGCTGCTCAATAAAATGTTGTTACAACAACTCAGCCCATGGGGTTCTTTCCTCAGCCGGCAAGGCTGTGTCTGCCACAGTTGTGTCAGCAGGTTCCCAACTGTCTCTGTCCCCCCTTGGCAATGCAGAAGGCGATGACCTGGAACAGCCATTCCATGCCACGCCACAGCCTGAGCCACAGCTCTGGGGTCAAGCACATCAGGATGGAGCTGGAACACTTGGGCCTACACTGAGAGTAGTGCCCATCTGGCGTCATTAGTCAATTGCGCTGGTCCGTGGTGGTGGGGCTGGTGGGGCCTGGGACAGCCCAGGACAGCCACGAGCCCTGATTCTCATTAGCACCATTACCTGGCACAAGGGCTTTGGGACCCCTTGGACCCACCACCGTTGCCCTTCTGGCTGCTTCCAGCTTGCTCCTCAGAAGCCACTTAACCTGGAATCACGTGTCAAGTGATAGGAGACTGGTGGTAACACGTCCCTCTTGACAGCTCCCTGAGAGCAGGCTGGAGCCAGGCTCTTCTTTCAAGGGACAAGCGACAGGACAAGAGGAAATGGCCTCAAGTTGTGCTGGGGGATGCTGAGGTTGGCCATGAGGAACAACCTGAGGAGGGCCTTTTTTCAAGGGCCAGTAGCGATGGGATGAGGGGAGATGAGGGTGAGAAATGAGGAAGAAGTTCTTTCCTCTGAGGGTGGTGGGACCCTGGCCCAGGTTGGCCAGGGGGGTTGTGGCTGCTCCATCGCTGGAGGTGTTGAAGGCCAGGTTGGCCAGGGCTTGGAGCAAGCTGGTCTAGTGCAGGTGTCGCTGCCATGGCAGGGTGGTCAAAAGGAGTCGAGGGGGTAACGTTCCTGGTGGCCCTCGTTTTGCGCCAAGGGCCTGCTGTGTGGCTGGCGGTGCAGCACAGTCTGCACAGGCACTAGAGCTGACATGTCCAGCAGCCCAGCAAAGTGCTGGGGCCTAAGGTGTGGGCCCCAAGTTGAAGTTGACCTGTGAATGAGCCACAACCCAGCAGAGTGTTTTGGTTTTCTTGTTGGCTTCATATTCCAGAGGCAGAACCTGGCCCACCTGTGGCTCTGCCCTCACCCAGCTGGTCAGGGTTGGGGTGGTTGGCAAGGCCAGGGCTATATTAATCAGGAGCCGATCAGTTGGAAGAGCTTCTTGTTGGCTGTGTCTTCTGCTGGGGTTGGTTACATCTTGCTGAGTGCTCTCAGTGGTGTCCTTCCATGTAAAGGGCCCCTGAGGGAGCCATCTCTGTCCGTTGTGTCCAGCAGGCGACCAAAGCACCACAGTGGGCAGTGGAGGAGCTGGGCCCACAGGAACCTGTGGCAGGACTGTCTGAAGGAAGACTTCTGAGGGGCTGTTGCTGAGTTCAGCGTTGGCCTGTGTGATCAGGCAGCATAAACTGATGATGGCCGAACCAGCACAACACCCAGCTCAAGTGCCTCTATACCAATGCATGCAGCATGGGCAACAAACAAGAGGAACTGGAAGCTACCACACTACAAGAAGGCTATGACGTAGTGGCTAATGAAACCTGCTGGGATGAATCCTATGACTGGAGTGTGGCTATCAAAGGCTATTTAGAAGGGACAGGCACAGAAGAAGGGCTGGGGGTGTTGCCCTCTGTGTTAAGGAATGGATAGACTGTGAAGAGATGTCCCTGAAGGACAGCCGTGAGAAGATTGAGAGCCTATGGCTAAGAATTAGGGATCATAACAACCAAGACAGCCTTGTGGTTGGGGTTTACTACAGGCCACCTGATCAAGGGGAGCCTACTGATGAAGCCTTCATACTCCAGCTCCAGGAGACCTCACACTTGCAGGCTCTCATCCTGCTGGGGGACTTTACCCACCCTGACATTTGCTGGAAAAGTAGCACGGCAAGGTGTAGGCAATCCTGGAGATTCATGGAGTGCCTGGAGGACAACTTTCCAAAGCAAGTAATCGACAGCCCTACCTGGGGGGATGTGATATTAAACCTAATGGTGACCAGTGCGAGTGAACTCCTTAGGGACATCACGATTGGAGGCAGCCTGGGCTGCAGTGACCCTGTACTGCTTCAGTTCACTGTCCTAAGGGACAAAGGACAGATGAAAAGCAAAGTCAGCACCCTAAATTTTAGGAAAGCAAAGCTCCACCTCTTCTAGAGCTTCTTCTAGAAGTATCTACATCAGAAAAGCAAAGTAAAGAAGGTGTACTCCGCGGTGATCAACAATGGTGAAGTAGTAACAGCAGACGAGGAGAAGGCTGAGATGCTCCACAACATGTTTGCCTCAGTTTTCACTGGCAGCCTCTCTCCTCACAGCCCTCCAGCTGATGGCCCACAAGACAGAGACCAGGTAGACAAAGTCCTTCCCACTGTAAGCAAGGACAAGGTTCGTGATGGTCTGAGCAAGCTTTCTGCATGTGCTTGTTTCAAAGCTCATGCTTCCCTGAAACTCAGCTGCAAGTGTTGAGAAGCAGAAGGCCATTGATAAGAATCACCAGAAGGGTGCAGATGCAAAGAATCTGGAGAATAACAAGACTATTGAGATTGTCCTGAAGACCAGAAGTGGTCTGAATTCTCAGAGCACCACACGTGTCACCCCCTCCCAAGCCATGTCAATGGTTGTTGTGATGGACACAGCAGCCATGGTGAACACCCTCTTCCTGGCCATAGCAGCATTTTGCTGTGTCCTCATCCAGTGCTGGAGGCGTAGAAAACAGTAACTTGTGGATTTTTCCCCCATGGCTTCCTTCAAAGGCCGCTCATAGCCACGGAGTGTTTCTAGCCAGGCTGCTGTGGAGGGGTGAGTCCGTGCTTGGCCAGAAAGCTCTGCTGAGGTTTCTGCTGCTGGCAGATGCTCTCATTGGCCTCTGAGCTCTTGTGGGCCTTGCTCTCGGGAGCAAGACCTTGCCAATTACCAAGCCCAGCACAATAAACACCACCACCACCAGGAGGCAGATGCAGAAGCAGATATAGATTTTATTATCTATCCCTATGGGGCACAGAAATGACACTACATGGCCGGCAACAGAAGAGAGAAACCCACTCAGCATGGGTGATATAACAAAAGGAAAAGCGAACTTAACTTCAAACTCGATAACAGAAGGGAAAAGAAACCAGGTGATCACTTCAACAATCGAGGGGGAGATTAACCATACCCCAAATATCACCATGGCCATGCACAAACCACCCCACAAATACCAGAAAGGTGTACCAGCAGTATGTGATACGTTCCGCAAAAGTACATGGCCAAACTGCGACAGACACCAAAAGGATAAGCAATCAAATCCATTACCAGTATTACGCTTGTCCCGTTCAATATACTCATTCTGTCCTGCTGTTGCTGGGGAATCCTGGTTGCAGAGAGCAGTCAGGGCGGGGGCA
Organism: Coracias cyanogaster; assembly: GCA_033124195.1. Lineage (NCBI taxonomy): Eukaryota > Metazoa > Chordata > Aves > Coraciiformes > Coraciidae > Coracias > Coracias cyanogaster. The sequence goes on from JAVSBS010072554.1 coordinate 6,715, forward strand.
TCAGGGGAAAATCCCTGCGTGGTGTGTCCACCTGCAGTTTGACTTTTTCCCAAGTTTGCTACAAGCAGGACCAGCTTTTATACTGTTGGATAAAAAAATCAGGTTGCATAGGCAATCCTCAAAAATAACTTCAGAAGCAGGACACTTGCTGGTTTTCCTCCTTATTAGGTTCTGTCCAAGGTCAGCCAAGCCTAGGAAGAAACTGAAAGAGGAGGCGGCACCTCTATCTGCTTTGGTCTGTTTCTCAGGATAGCTGTGTGTCTGTTCTCACAGCTAATCAGCTAATTTTCTAGCAGAGAAAAATCTTCTGCTGGTTTCATACTGTCCGGTTGTGAGATTCATCCATACGTCAACTTCAATTCAGGGCCTATTGCTCAGGAACTAGCACTTCAGGAAGTAACGGTCACCAGAGGCAGACTGCGCAAGCGTAATGGAGACATTATAATATTCAATGAACTCTGGGAATGGAAGGGATCTGTGGTTTTAAATTATGGCTGGAAACATGTCTCTGGTGGAAGTGTTAGGTAGAACAATCTCCCGCTTCCCTAGCGCCAATAAAGGAATGCTACTTTCAGAAACTTAAAAATTAGTCTCTTGAAGTTCATATTTTTCTGCCAACTTTTACGATATCAAGCCTTGCTGAAGGTCAGTAGCCTTGAAGGTTGATTTGAGATACAAGAATGAGTAGACCATGACACTTGCAGAGCACAACTGTCCTCAACCTTCCTCAAGGGATGCTAATGATTGGAAACTGGGATTTCCCTGCAGGGAAGAATGCCCAAATCTTTAGAAATTTGTTTTCATTCCATTTTGGTGTGGAATTCTAAATGTAACTTTCATGAAAGTTCTGAATAACTTTCTTCTTTAAGCTAATTATTAAATGTTGTTTGCTTTGGTCTGAGGAGCTGTCTTTTGGTCTGTATTTTAATTCTGCTCAATCGTCCACCTGCTCCAGGGTTGTTTCATTTCATCATCTGTGGAGAAGGCCAGAATATGCAGAATGCATGTTGCATTGTGTCGCAACACATTGTTTAAAGAAAAATGGCAAATTAAAAATTACTTACAGTATATTTTTTCCTATTAAAATGTAATAAACCACACCATGTTCTCATAAAAAGTATTTGCTTTCAAAAAAAAAAGGCGGCAATTTCTGATGGCAGAATCTGCTCTCTGGAAAGCTTCCTGTTTTGCTACAGCTGGAATTCACTGTGAGATGCTGTACTCTGGAAATGCTGACAGAAAAGGTCCTAGTACCTGCTCCATTCTTCCTATACACATAGCGTGCTGATTTGTGTTTGACCTCTTTTCAAGAGCAGTGGGATCATTTAGGACAGAATCACACAGATTCCTGTGACGATTTTTTAAATTGATTTTGTAAAGTAAGGGAGGAGGCCTTGGTTATTCATTCAAGAATAGTAGAAGAGGTATGTGAAAATACAGGCAACACCACCACTGAGCAGTTTCAGCAGGCACAATAACACCTATGTTGCAGAGTCAATATTTTGCTGGAGAGGTTAGTGGAGTACACACTACTTTTCTATGTGAAGTTCTCTGCTCAGATATAAGGGTCAGAAGTATTACCAAAAAATGTGCATGCTCCGCTGTTCAGAGTATATGTAGTTTCCCCTTTTGCTTGAATCAAAAATTTGCATTTCCTACTTTCCAGTTAAATTTGCCCCCCAGGTGTGAAGACTGCAGATTTACTGAGAATAATACAGGTGTTTGGTGGACCTTAAGGGACAAAACTGTGCATTAAGGGATGCTTATTGAGATGCTAGACCTGCAGCCCCAGGACATGTGCCAATAACTGCCCCCAAATCATTTTGGTACCAAGTATTACTAAACTTCTGGGGTTTGCTGTAAGAATTGCCTGTGTGTGGCCAGGCACACAATTTTTGTCATTCATTGGTGGGTAATTCACCAAATAGGTCTTTTATCTTTTGACAGAAGGAGAAACGGGAACACTCAGGACAATTAGCTTTGTGTAGGTGAATTATACAGATTTAATCAGCTTCCATCAACTGAACAGGACAACTTCTATCAGGGACACAAATGGTGTGGACTGCAGCATTACACTTATTAAAGAGCCTGGCTTGGCCTTCATTAGAATTAGGGGTGCAACTGTCAAAGACTCCTAAAAAATTCAGGAGCAAAAGTCATTAAAGATAAGAAATGTCCTGCTAGCAAACCTGAGGCACTTCTGAAAATCCCACTCAAGATTATTAAGTCTAATGTCCTTGTTAAAGGCAGGGTAGCTCCGCTATGTCCCATGAAGAACATCTTTTTTAAAACTGGGTATTCCTAAAAGATATTCAGTAGTACTGTCAAGTCACTTCTCCTTGACTGCTTGAGTGAAGTATTATTTTTTTGACAAACCATCTGCTTTCATAACTGTGCATTGCTCCATAAACATTGTGACATGTACATAAATGCCGACAATGTTTCCAAATGCTGTAAATGGTCATGAGATGTTTTGTAATTTATGAATATGCAGTAGCATTTAAATGAGTGCTCCCTAAACCATACCATCAACCACTGGGAGCCTTGGGATGATGGGCTTACTTTTCTCCGGCTGCCCCAAGCACAGACAGAAAAGCAAGAGCAATGAAGAAGTGATGTGTGGTGGATTAACCTTGGCTGAGCGCCAGGTGCCCACCAAGCCACTCTATCACCCTCCCCTTTTCTTCCCCTCTCCCTCCTCAACAGAGCAAAAAGAAAAGTTGAGGAAAATAAGATGAGAAACAAAAAGCAGTTTAATAATAATAGAAGCAAAAGCTAAGCAAATCCACGCATGGAAGCAAAGGAAAACAAAAGTTTTACTCTCTACTTCCCATCAGTAGGTGATGTTTGGCCATTCCCTGGGAAGCAGGGCTTCAAGATGTGTAGCGGTTGCTCTGGAGGACAACGGAACCCCCTCCCCCCCTTTCTCCCTAGGTTTATAGCTGAGCTGACGTCATATGGTATGGAATATCCCTTTGGTCAGTTCGGATCAGCTGTCCTGGTTGTGTCCCCTCCCAAGATATTGCCCACCGCATCCCACTGTGGGGGTGAATGCTGGGAAGAGCCTTGGTGCTGTGCAAGCACTGCTCAGCAGTAGTCACAACATGGGCGTGTTATCAACACGCTTCTAGCTCCCAGTACAAAACACTGCTGCTATGTGGAAAACCAGCTCAACCCACTACAGGATGCTGGACCCACGATGTCCATTGTCTCCTCTTTCAGGGCTCCTAATTTAGAGGCAACGAGGCACCATCCTCTTGCTGTCAGAATAATGGGGTTTCAGGCAGAGTAGCTGAGATAGGAAATTTTCTGGCTGTAGGCAACTGAGTCTTTCATACAGCTAATTGACTTTTTCTGTGTTATTGGGTGCTGCTCAATCCCCTGCTGGTGCCAATACAGGAAAAGCTCCAGAAAGAATCAATCAGATGCTTAGCTGAGCATAAAAAGAAATGATAGCATGGCCTCAGGGATGTGGAGGAAAATAACCTGAGAAAATAATTGCTGCAGAAGAAACAATTCTGCCTGCTGCTAAAACAGCCCTAGTAGTAGAGAGGAGTCTTGCTTCATTCGGGGATGCCTGAATTTCTTCTAGAGGACCCTATATTTCAAGGTGTAATGCAGCAGTGATAATAGATGGAAGAAGTGATCTGTGCCTAGCAGAATTATTTCATTCTTGTTTGCTTTGCCAAGGCATAAATCACTTCCCTATTCCCTGGGGTATGGTTCTCCTCATTGAAGCAGGGAACCCCTCAATTCAACAGAAACATTTATTTACTCTTCATTTCCATCTGCCTAATGCCACAGGAAGCAGAGTCAGCCAGCAGCTGCAGTCTGCAGGACTCTGCTCCAGCAACAGTCCCAGGTCACAGCAGGCAATCTGTGTCTGCAGTCCTCTCCTCACATCAGAAATCTGGGGCACTGTCTGTTCTAAAGGTAATGATGGCCTTTGGCCTGTACCACCTCCTCTCATTAAGCTGAAGGGCTGTTTATCCAGCAGAGGACAGCAGCAAATGGTGACTGGTCTGATATCTCCACAAAGCACTACAAGAAGAGAAAAAGCTGTAAGTCACATCTCACCCAGATCCTCACGTCTCCCATTTTTCTCCATCCTGCTTTCTGATAAAAGGAAGAAATTATTTACTGTGAGGATGATGAGACACTGGAATGGGTTGCCCAGGGGGGTTGTGGATGCCCCCTCCCTGAAAGCGTTCAAGGCCAGGTTGGATGGGGCTTTGAGCAACCTGTTCTAGTGGAAGGTGTGACTGCACATGGCAAGAGGGTTGGAATTAGATGATCCTTAAAGTTCCTTCCAATCCAAACCATTCTATGATTCTATGATTCCTTCAGCAAATCCTGGCTACACCAACATAGTATCTCTGATGGTAAATCATTCCCTCATGGCAAGTATGACCCCTGCCGATGTCCAAGGCAGAAACAGTGTCCCTGGCAGTGATAATAGGTTCCTTCCTTAGCCTGTCCTCCAGATCCTGGAAAGATCACTTGGCTTATGGCTTCTTCAGGGTCAGAGGTAACCTCTCCTTCCCCATAGCCACAAGCCTCAGGACTGATTCATTCTCTAGAGGTTTGGTTCAGTCCAGCTAAGCCAAAGAGACAAAAAAAAAATCCTGTGTGGAAGAAATCAGTTGTGGTGAGGGTAGCTATCTGTGCAAATTTTGCAGTTTGCAAGCCAGACTCCCCCATACTGATGAAGGGGGGACATGTAGCTCTAGGCCAGGACATGTAGCCCGAGGCCTTTTAAAATTTAACTATAATGCTACTTAGCTAGTTTAGCGAGGCAAAGCATCGCAAACTTTAATCACAATAACT